>JALPQI010000972.1:0-153466 GCA_025490895.1 Thaumatotibia leucotreta | reverse complement strand
GAGAAAACTCTCATCAACATTGAAAGAAAATTACTATGTTGAATTTGCAAAAAACACTTAGCTGCCTATGCTAATATTAGATTTTCCTCTATTTTTCCATTGAATCTTTCTTTGTAACACTTTATGATAGGTATCAGTAGAATCCGCTAAAAAAGAGCATTAATTGAGAAAACTCTCATCAACATTGAAAGAAAATTACTATGTTGAATTTGCAAAAAACACTTAGCTGCCTATGCTAATATTAGATTTTCCTCTATTTTTCCATAGAATCTTTCTTTGTAACACTTTATGATAGGTATGAGAAGAATCCCCTAAAATAGAGCATTAATTGAGAAAACTCTCATCAACATTGAAAGAAAATTACTATGTTGAATTTGCAAAAAACACTTAGCTGCCTATGCTAATATTAGATTTTCCTCTATTTTTCCATAGAAACTTTTTTTGTAACACTTTATGATAGGTACCAGTAGAATCTCCTAAAATAGAGCATTAATTGAGAAAACTCTCATCAACATTAAAAGAAAATTACTATGTTGAATTTGCAAAAAACACTTAGCTGCCTATGCTAATATTAGATTTTCCTCTATTTTTCCATTGAATCTTTCTTTGTAACACTTTATGATAGGTATCAGTAGAATCCGCTAAAAAAGAGCATTAATTGAGAAAACTCTCATCAACATTGAAAGAAAATTACTATGTTGAATTTGCAAAAAACACTTAGCTGCCTATGCTAATATTAGATTTTCCTCTATTTTTCCATAGAATCTTTCTTTGTAACACTTTATGATAGGTATCAGTAGAATCCCCTAAAAAAGAGCATTAATTAAGAAAACTCTCATCAACATTAAAAGAAAATTACTATGTTTCACTTGCAAAAAACACTTAGCTGCCTATGCTAATATTAGATTTTCCTCTATTTTTCCATAGAATCTTTCTTTGTAACACTTTATGATAGGTATCAGTAGAATCCCCTAAAAAAGAGCATTAATTAAGAAAACTCTCATCAACATTAAAAGAAAATTACTATGTTTCACTTGCAAAAAACACTTAGCTGCCTATGCTAATATTAGATTTTCCTCTATTTTTCCATAGAATCTTTCTTTGTAACACTTTATGATAGGTGCCAGTAGAATTCCCTAAAATAGAACATTAATTAAGAAAACTCTCATCAACATTGAAAGAAAATTACTATGTTTCATTTGCAAAAAACACTGAGCTGCCTATGCTAATATTAGATTTACCTCTATTTTTCCAAAGAATCTTTCTTTGTAACACTTTATGATAGGTATCAGTAGAATCCCCTAAAAAAGAGCATTAATTGAGAAAACTCTCATCAACATTGAAAGAAAATTACTATGTTTCATTTACAAAAAACACTTAGCTGCCTATGCTAATATTAGATTTTCCTCTATTTTTCCATAGAATCTTTCTTTGTAACACTTTATGATAGGTATCAGTAGAATGCCCTAAAATAGAGCATTAATTGAGAAAACTCTCATCAACATTGAAAGAAAATTACTATGTTGAATTTGCAAAAAACACTTAGCTGCCTATGCTAATATTAGATTTTCCTCTATTTTTCCATAGAATCTTTCTTTGTAACACTTTATGATAGGTATCAGTAGAATCCCCTAAAAAAGAGCATTAATTGAGAAAACTCTCATCAACATTGAAAGAAAATTACTATGTTTCATTTACAAAAAACACTTAGCTGCCTATGCTAATATTAGATTTTCCTCTATTTTTCCATATAATCTTTCTTTGTAACACTTTATGATAGGTACCAGTAGAATTCCCTAAAATAGAGCATTAATTAAGAAAACTCTCATCAACATTGAAAGAAAATTACTATGTTTCATTTGCAAAAAACACTTAGCTGCCTATGCTAATATTAGATTTTCTTCTTTTTTTCCATATAATCTTTCTTTGTAACACTTTATGATAGGTATCAGTAGAATCCCCTAAAAAAGAGATGCTAATATTAGATTTTCCTCTATTTTTCCATATAATCTTTCTTTGTAACACTTTATGATAGGTATCACTAGAATCCTCTAAAATAGAGCATTAATTGAGAAAACTCTCATCAACATTGAAAGAGAATTACTATGTTGAATTTGCAAAAAACACTTAGCTGCCTATGCTAATATTAGATTTTCCTCTATTTTTCCATAGAATCTTTCTTTGTAACACTTTATGATAGGTACAAGGAAAGATTCAATGGAAAAATAGAGGAAAATCTAATATTAGCATAGGCAGCTAAGTGTTTTTTGCAAATTCAACATAGTAATTTTCTTTCAATGTTGATGAGAGTTTTCTCAATTAATGCTCTTTTTTGGGGGATTCTACTGATACCTATCATAAAGTGTTACAAAGAAAGATTCTTTGGAAAAATAGAGGTAAATCTAATATTAGCATAGGCAGCTAAGTGTTTTTTGCAAATGAAACATAGTACTTTTCTTTCAATGTTGATGAGAGTTTTCTTAATTAATGTTCTATTTTAGGGAATTCTACTGGTACCTATCATAAAGTGTTACAAAGAAAGATTCTATGGAAAAATAGAGGAAAATGTAATATTAGCATAGGCAGCTAAGTGTTTTTTGCAAATGAAACATAGTAATTTTCTTTCAATGTTGATGAGAGTTTTCTTAATTAATGCTCTTTTTTAGGGGATTCTACTGATACCTATCATAAAGTGTTTACAAAGAAAGATTATATGGAAAAATAGAGGAATATCTAATATTAGCATAGGCAGCTAAGTGTTTTTTGCAATTGAAACATAGTAATTTTCTTTCAATGTTGATGAGAGTTTTCTCAATTAATGCTCTATTTTAGGGGGTTTTAGTGATACCTATCATGAAGTGTTACAAAGAAAGATTCTATCGAAAAATAGAGAAAATCTAATATTAGCATAGGCAGCTAAGTGTTTTTTGCAAATGAAACATAGTAATTTTCTTTCAATGTTGATGAGAGTTTTCTCAATTAATGCTCTTTTTTAGGGGATTCTAGTGATACCTAACATAAAGTGTTACAAAGCAAGATTCTATGGAAAAATAGAGGAAACTTAGATATTAGCATAGGCAGCGAAGTGTTTTTTGCAAATTAAACATGGTAATTTTCTTTCAATGTTGATGAGATTTTCCTTAATATATGCCCTATTTTAGGGGGTTCTACTGATGCCTACCATAAAGTGTTACAAAGAAAGATTCTATGGAAAAATAGAGGAAACTTAGATATTAGCATAGGCAGCTAAGTGTTTTTTGCAAATTAAACATAGTAATTTTCTTTCAATGTTGATGAGAGTTTTCTTAATTAATGCTCTTTTTTAGGGGGTTCTACTGATACCTATCATAAAGTGTTACAAAGAAAGATTCTATGGAAAAATAGAGTAAAATCTAACATTAGCATAGGCAGCTAAGTGTTTTTTGCAAATTGAATATAGTAATTTTCTTTCAATGTTGATGAGAGTTTCCTCAATTAATGCTCTATTTCGGAGGGATTTACTGATGCCTAACATAAAGTGTTAGAAAGAAAGATTCTATGGAAAAATAGAGGAAACTTAGATATTAGCTTAGGCAGCTAAGTCTTTTTTGCACGTTAGACATAGTAATTTTCTTTCAATTTTAATGAGTGTTTTCTTAATTAATGCTTATTTTAGGAGGTTCTTTTGATACTTAACATTAAGTGTTATAAAGAGAGATTCCATGGAAAAATAGAGGAAAACCTAAAATTAATTAATCTAAGCCAATTTGTGAAGTTAGCTGCCTAGTTAATATTTGGTGTTTTTTTATGTTTGATGTAATATAGGTAATGGTAAACTGTAGAAAACTTCTTTATCTATCGGAAAAGCTTATATTTGACCTTGTGCTACCGTTTTGTACGCTTTTGTATGAAATCACCAATTATGACCACTGTACTTGGTCGGGTTACCATAGGCTGCTAACCTTAGGCAGCTAACTTCACGCTGGTCTCCGTTCGTGTCCTTTCAACTAATCTATATTTAAAGGGTCACTAACGATCAAAGGAATATAGAAAATCAATGAGCGTTTCTTGGTCACTGAATTTCGTTCGAGATTTAAATCCGTCCGAAGTAGGGTTGGGATGTCGCTCCAACCTTTTAACCGTTGATGGATAGGTTCTTTATTAACAGTAATGTGTGAGGATTGAAGCTAAGTGACTTTTACGAGGGTGATTTAGATAAGCGTAGGCTATATATTACTTACAAGTTTAGGATTGCAGGATATACTTACCCCCAGTTTTATTGGTACCGCAAGTGCTCAGATATAGATAAATGAAGTTATTGCCAGTTCATCATCAACATTTCAGTCAGCCTCTGTAGCCTAGTTGGTAGTGACCCTGTTTACGAAGCTGGAGGTTCCGGGTTAAAATCCCGGCGAGGGCATTATTTGTGTATTTATTTATCACAAATATTTGTTCCTTGGTCATGGCTGTCTATGTGTACAAGTATCTATATGTATATAACTATTATAGGTATATACATAAAATTTCCTGGATTCGGCTTGGTTTCAGAGATAATCAACCTTTTTTCGAAAGAAGTTTTTCGACGTAACTCGTCATTTAACTATCTTTTTGATTACAATGCTACCACAATGTGTTCTAATATTACCACACCTTTTACCTGACAATTAAAAAATACAAATAGACTTGACGAAATATTAACAAATTGTTGTTATGATAAAAAGTACTGGAAATGTTAAAAAGTATTCAAAAAAACGAAAAAAAAAGAAATTATAATTTTTTTTTGGTGGTTTTGACATTAGGTCTCATAATATTTTTTGTTTATTTTGATGTCCAGAATGTTAAAATCTTTCGGAATGCTCGCGAGCATCCTGTATATCGTCGCTTAGTACCCACATCGCAAGCCTTAATTGATCTTACCGTAGCTTTAAGTCGATTTGTGCAAGATGTCCCAAGATATTTATTTATTTATTATTATTATTTATTTCAGCCATAAGACGTCCACTGCTGAACATAGGCCTCCACTTTGGACCTCCACATGCACCTGTTGGAAGCGACCTGCATCTAGCGTCTCCGTCTCGTGTTCATAAGATCGTCTATCCATCACGTGGGTGGACGTATATACTGCGTTTGCCAACCCGTGATCTCCATTCGAGTACTTTTCGACCCCATTTGCCATCTGCTCTGCGTGCAATGTGGCCTGCCCATTGCCACTTCAGCTTGCTAATCCGAAGGGCTCTATGTCGTTGACTTTTGGTCGTCTACGGATCTCCTAATTTCTGATCACGTAGAAAAACCCCGAGTAGTTATAGCCCTCTCCATAGCTCGTTGAGCGACGTCGAGCGATATTGTGTTATTCATTGAGCGATATTGTCAGTTATGCGTTGAGCCGTATAAGATAACGCGTCTCTAACCTCATGAGAACGTGACTTTTATTAGTGAGATTCATCATCATCATATCAGCCAAAAGACGTTCAATGCCGGACATTGGTCTTCCTCAAGTATCTCCAACGACTGTAGGCTTTGTGCTTCTCACATCTAGCAGTTCCCGAAATTTTCAGCAGTCGAATGAAAGATTCTAGCGTTCGAATCTCAAAAATCGGCCCCCTGTACTTTCTATCCGGCTCACTCGCACGTCGCACCAATGGACGAGTACAAGCGGAATGGATAAAAAGTAAGTCTGCGCTTATGAACATCATAGGAATGATGGAGGATGTACTATGGATATGGAACCATTGTTGGAAAAAGAAGACCGACCCACATTCACTATTGTAGATACCTCACAATGAGATCGCTCAGAATCCGACCTGGCTGGATGAAAGTGCAAAAGGTCGTGGAGTAAACCAACTACTTTTGTTAGTAGGTGAGTCATTCTACTGTACAGGGTAGGTAGTAGATAGGTACCTCGGCAATTCTAGGGTACGTAGTTAAAATGCCAAAGAGTACCTCATGTATTGAATTCATTCATAAACTGTCCGTGCAATTTTGAACCCGACTGTACATCGTCTATATGTATATTAAATTATCAACAAACGGGACTTAATCGCGTACACTTACGTTTAATTTTATCCTGACCTTTCGGGCATGACACCTGGGAGACACCGTCGGCCAGTAGAATCCGAAGCAAATGTAAATAAAAGCCGCCTTTCAATAGAATATGTTGTTTTTGACGCATATCGTGTAACATGCTCGTACCTATATTTATTTTCACGTTAATACCAATGAATATCAATAATTTCAACTTTAATCAATCTAGAAATTTTATTGATATAGGTCCTACAATGTTTCCGTAATTTTCTGAAACACCTATAGTTTAGCTGGATCACCGGCCACCTTGGTTTTCGGCCCTATTCATTCTAATATGTACATAGATCCTGACATAGATGAAGCGTTGGCAGAATGGCATCTTAGCTAGGTCAGTTGCTCATTGCTCAGAGATTGCTACTGCTCCTTGGTATTTTAGCAGCTGCTTTCAAGTAGGTATCTAACTACTTAGCTAAGAACTCTTGAATTACTCTTCAATTTGAGTTTGAGTATTGCATAATTTGGGTAATGTAAGACCTAATTATCCTTCAATACCAACCCTGAACGGAAATACGTAATTTTTGTGTAATACGAGTATAAGGTAGGCAGGTACTTAGTTGATCTTTAACTTAGATTCTGCCCTTGCCGGGTGGCCCTTAGATCGTACGAGTACTTAGATTTAGTGTACTTACATACATTTAGACATCAGCCATCACAGATCGACTCTGTTTATACGATTCTATAGGTAATCGTACGTAACCGTTTTATTTTTATACCAATCTCGATATAAAATAAACGCCTATAAACCAAACGTTTTCCTTGTTTATAGAGGACTGGATAAAATGATACACGGTTTAAAAAAGGTTCGGCAAAATATGGTAACACCATGTAAATGCAAACATTTATATTACGCTCAAAGTTTGTATAAGTAGATGCTTACCTAGTTACTTTGATATTGGTTTTACGATCAGCGAAAGCGAAAGATTCAAGGAAAAAGTAACGTAACTTTGTATGAGATGCCGGCAACGCATTTGTGAGTTTTTGAATTTCATTTAGGGTAGTTCAGGCGGTTTTCGGCCAGATCAATTCAGTTCTCGGTAGAGAAGGAAAGGAATTCCCGGTTCCGGTACTGTACTTGTATAAAGCCAGAACCGGAAGCTTACCCTAGTTCTCGGCCTCGGCCACCCAACGTTTCATACATTTACTCTTAAAAAGGCCGAAAAGCCCGAAAACCAAGGTGGCCCGGCTAAACTACCCTACCTAATTGGTAACCGGCGTGGTAATGAGAATAGGAATGGACTATCACCCCAATTCCTCTCGCGAGTGTCCTAAGAGTCGACTAAGGGATTGAAGTGTCACTGATCATCCTTTTATTTAAAATTGATGATAGGCAGCAGCGTCTTCATAGGGTAAGTGCTCCAGTGAATGAACACTTAAGGAAATTTTCAACTTAATTTATTTTTTGTGGCTGGGAGCAATAATGAAGTTTAAATATGAATGTTCTTATAGAGTTAACCACTATTGATATTTTCTAAAATCAATTTTATTTTGCATTAGTGCTGCACAGTTTTAAATTATAGCTAACTGTAGGGGATAAAATGGAAAATCACCAGTGAATGAACACAAAATTCTAGTAAATGAACAAATGAAACCAATGAATGAACTACCTTAAAAATAATGTATTAAAATGCAAAAAAGTACTCTATTTTTAATTGGCAGTGCTAGTAATATTCGATAATTTAATTTGAACTTTAATGAGACATAATAACTATAAACATAATTAAACGACATCATTTACAGTTCCACATTTCTGCGTATTCTGGGAAGGTTCAATTAACTCTTCAGCTACCATTGAAGAGTGACCTTATATGTCGCTTTCGTTAAAAAGTAAACTGGGCTCATTCTGCATATGAAGTGCTACTTGAATACTTTTGATTAACCAAAGATCTGTCTATATTTTTTTCTTCAGTGGCATGAATTTGGTCAATTTCGGTGATTTAAATAGCGTTGATTTTAAGATATTAAAACTGGCCGTTGATAGTTCACTAGTTGCAACAGCTTTTAGAGGTTTGTTGAGAGATTCTTGGTCATATTGGAATTATTTATACGATTTTTTTAACCTTTTCATGTTTTAAAACCAGACAAAATACGAAATAAATGATTTAGTTCATTCACTGGTTTTCGCAATCCAATTAATGAACTAACCGTGTTTGCAGTAGTTCATTAAAAATTGAATATATCAAGTATTGTTCGAACACTGGCCCTTTGCTAGACAGCATATTATTATTTCTATTAAATCCAAAGAAAACCAAATCTTATAACAACCACTAAAACGTAAGATATGGAACAAAGAATAAATCACGCAATTCCAGTGAATGAACTCCCCCGTTCGGTCACTAGGTTTAAGCCATTTTGAGTTCTAGTTATAGAACACTGGTCTAAAAGCCACTATTTGAAACGAAATTACATTAAACTATACTTTAATAGCATAATCATAACCTTCCGGTTTCAAAAAAACGCACGCACTGTACCTGGGAGATGCACGAAACGCACACAATAACACATCAAACACAACGTAAGCTTACCTAAATCCTTATAACACCTCCATATAAAAAACGAACCGGCGCAACGTGCCCCCTTTAGATCATCGCCACTTGGACACTGATGCATATGAGGTGATGTAAGTGCTACCAGAACTTGTCAAATAATATTCCTACCCGAAAAAAAAATATAACGCGTAGTAGAAATGTACAGAAAACTTATTTTACGAAAAAAAAAAATATTTTGTTCGTTCACTGGATTTGTTCATTCACTGGAGAACTTACCCTACTCGGTCTTATGATGGTCCTATTGTTTAGCGTAAGTTAACGATGTCATTTGCAAATTATCCACATTATCTACATTTTGGTGGAGACCATAACATGGTTACGGACAAAAATATCGTTTTATCTAGTTAACATGCGACCATCATTTAGCTGGACACACTACCGGGGACAAAATGTAAGAGTGTTACGTTCCGTGGTGACGGTCGTAAGAATTCATTAAAGGAGAGTGGGCAAATTGGCCTATTAACCAATAACGACAAACGATATGTCTCTGGATAGCTTATGTTAAGCTCCGTAACTTTTACCTAATGGCAGGAACTTCCAAATATGTGTGTGAAGAAACTTAAAAGCACTTAAAAACTGGGAGTTTCAGAGTATTTAACTATCGCAAGTGTTCGTGATTAACAGTTAGTGACGTGACAGTCATTATTACTCGTTCCTAATAAGTCTTAAATTAGTAGTGTTTAATTTCCGCAAATGTGTCGTGGTCCCGTAAGATATTCTGTATATGTATATAAAAACACATTTAAGGATCATTGTATGTTGTCCAAAAATATTCAAAGGTGAATATTACGAAATAAATGTCTCATTGCTAAATGATTATTTTAAACGTCAAATTCATCCCTACTCTCCCCGTGGGTGTCGTAAGAGTCGCAGACGACTAAGGGATTGCAATGTCAGTGACCATTTAATGATGATGGACAGCAGCATCATCATAGTACATACACATCTGCGATCGTCAACCCGCTTGCCTAGCGTAGCGATGACATGTAGATACATACCTCTTACTTAATTGCGTTGATACGCATCGATAACATGTGAGGCCTTTGTCCAGCGGTGGACTGATGTAGGCTGATGATGTGAACGATTTGCTATGCCCTATCCGGGTACCAGTGCCTCTTACTTTGCAAATGCCAACTGTGTGATGTTGATGTAATGTACCTGTGTAAGGCAAAATAAATAAATGAAACGTTGTAGTTCTTAAATTAAATACTCTCAGTTTCTCCGATGGTTTTCATTTCAAGCAAGCTTGTGAAAAACCACTCATGATATACAAATCGTTCCACACATTGAATGGAGTCATTCGAAAATAGAAGATGTGGGTTGTTAGTTAATATTGCGTACATTCCACTAAACTGTTTTCATTCAGTCGGCCTATGTTTGTAAGCGAGCATCAAAGTTGCCGTGTACATTTAGATTGTAGATCAAACAAACATCGGTGCGCTTAAAAAGCTATTCGTTTTGATTGCGTGTTTGCGGTGGGTAATACATAGGTACAACGGAAATTAAAGGTACTTAACTTTTATTCATAAATCGCCGAATTCAAATGGGATGGGCGGCATTTGGGAAATTGGATGATATCCTTCAAAGCTAGACGGCTTGTCCATGAAATAAAGTAGGCATCGTAAAATCAGTCTCCACTGCTATACGATAGTTCCATGTAATCAGTTCTAACAGCCATGGGACACTAAATTGATTCTTCCGTTTTATGTTTAATAATCCAGAATCCAAAAACATTCGCTTTAAAGTCGACAAAATTGAATAACTTCAGATAATGCTTAATGCAAAAGTTAACGTCCAAAAAAGTACGATCTTCCGAGACAATTTAAATAATGTTTGGCTTGGCAGAAATCGATAAATAAAATTTAGACAAGAGATTCATAGTTTATTATTTATTATAGTATCGATATTATAATTTAGTTAAGAGCCATTAGGAAACTAAATGATCAAAAATGTTAAAATAAGATGAAATGCTATGTACTAAAATGCAGAAGTTTAAATAAAAGTCCATAAATATGGAGCTATTGATATAAATATCAACCACAGCGTCCGAGAAGAAAGGCAAAGAGCCGTTCTTTTTAATAACATCCATAAAAGTATGGTTACGTGAAAAAAAATGTGGCTACTTTATTTCGTGGAAAAGCCTTATACCAATGTGTCTGAAACGGCGAGTATTTGACTAGTGCGTCCTGCTGGTCCTGACATTATTGTTGTGTAGACATGCACACCCACGAAACCTATAATCCACCGTATTCCAATGGCACAGGGAGCTATGGAAAGGAAAATGCTAGGTATCGGACCACATTCCCAATTCTGAGATAAGGAGACACGGAATAGCGGACATAGCTTTTAAAGTAGCGACTCAAAAGTGGAGATGGGCGCGTCATGTGTGTAGAAGGAATGATGGACGATGGAGCCAAGCTGTGTTGGACTGGAGACCGAGGAAGGGAAACAGAGGTAGACCACCAGCCCGCTGAAACGACGACATCACTAAAATAGCAGGGAAAATGTGGATGAGAACGGCAGAAGATCGTAGAAAATGGGATGCTATGGGGGAGACCTATGTCCTGCAGTGGACGGAGAAAGACTGAAGAAGAATAACTTTTATTCACTAGATTCATATTGAAGTTATGTATTCTGAACAAGCCTTTGAGAAGAGGAGACGACATCAACTCGACGCTAAGCGCGACCAACTGAAATCTCGACCACCTGTCGTTACTAACTTCATCTACGTGGAAGGTAGCTGCAAAAAATATCGCTGCAAATATGATACATCATAACTTCTGTCATCTAAGACACCAATTATACTCTCTCACACTCCATTGCCAGTTAGGTAAACATGTTACCAAGTAGCCGTGGCCGAAATCGGTCAAATGATAATGACGATGATAGGGGCTTTAGGATTTACAATTACCTATTACGTTGTCACAGTAATGCGTACTTATTCTCTACCGCTGCGTCTGAAAATGACAGGACACATTTGTCATCACCCCAACTACTCTTCCCGCGGGTGTCGTAAGAGTCGACTAAGAGATTGAAGTATCACGAACCATTCTTTGATAGAAGATTGATAATGGGCAGCAGCGTCATGATAGTTGATACATTACTGCGATCGCCAATCGCTTGCCCGCCAGCGTCACGATTGTGGGCATTTAAATCTTAATCCGTCTACATATACGCATGGTTAATATTCAGCAGAGCGTTTAGTAGTGGACTGAGATAGGCTGATGTGAATTCCAAAAGAGTATTCTTCAATTAGTATCCTTTTATTTAATTGTTAGAGCTATGATAACAATAAGATGAGCCATAAAAGCAAAATTGCTACAACCGTACCTAGTCTAGCCTACATCTCCAAACGTCTGTCTCCAAACATGTAAACCAGTGAAAACTCAAATTTCATTGTCACCTCGCCACTGATATTTTTTCACTCCATTGAGTCCACGTCTTAAATCAACCTGTAAAAAATGACACCGTCTTTTTCTCATGGCAATTTAGCAACATAACATTGCTTTATATCTCTTGACGTGTTACAGATTGTGTAGCATATGTACAATAGCACGTCCCGTCGACTCGTCAACGGAAGTGGTTCCGTGCAAGTGTTATTCCAACGCGTGGGCAGGATGATCGAGAAAGAACCTAAATTGGTCGCGTGCTACGTTGGTCTATAGCCTCCTAAGGCCCAAGGTCCTTCCTATAGTAATAATTAACTTGGTCATTCGGACCCAACTTCTTCAACGGCTGTATAGTCATAGCATAGCATACCACGGTCCTACCAGTAGGACTTATTACAAAAGCCGACATTATGCTTTCAAATTTCGCGCCTATACCAGTAATTGGAGTTCGAGGCCAAAGATAGTATGAAAATATTGCCACAGTAATAAAATGTTCTTACATTAGTAAATCCTTATTTTCTAAGAACTGGCGTTGAGATATCTTATTTATTGGTAATTTTAATTCTTCAATTTATAGAAACAATATTATTTACTTATTTTCACGTAAATATACGATATTTTAATAAAATTTAATTATCCGCAATTATTAGTAACAAAGTTGGTATTGCGCTTGTATCACCTCAGGTGTTAATAACATTTGGTACAACAATTTAACCACACATAAATTAAAACCCTATTTCTGCATACGTTTAGGAAATTCCAAAATATTACTTTGTAGCGTGCTTTATGTTCAAATTTCGTATTCGTAAAATTTTATTTTTCAAAGATACACCTGATTTCGTACATAATGACACATATTCGCCAGATAAAAAAAAAACATTGTACATATAATATTAGTCACATAAAAGCCGAGAGGCCTTTATGACGCCCAAATAATTAGTAAAAGAAAATGCTTAAAATATACCTCTTAGAGTATATAGTATAACCAACTTTGTTCCAACAAAAATCTGACAAAGTCATTTTAAACCTTAAAATAAGCGTCAGTAAGTTCAGGACTCAACACTGATGGACTGGTTATAAAGGACTCTTGCTTGGCTTTTATGGGAGGCCACTCGATTTTTACCCAGGAGTCCTGGTCAGGAGGATAAGTGATAAAGAAGACAAATAAAAAATAAAATACAAAAAATACTCTCATTTTACTTTTCCAAATTTCTTTCCCATAATTTTAACCCGTGGTAAGGCAGGGGCTAACTTAGTAATTTAACCGTACCGTCTTAATAAATATGGCACGCTGTCGTTTGTGTTCACTGGTAATTTAACTTCTTTTTAACCCAGATAAGCCTGAAACCAAAAAATGTGACCCCTGGATTTTTTACGATAAAGTGATAATTGTCAATAAAACACTACAATTATCCAAAAAAAAAGAAAAAAAAACGGTGTTATAACACCTGGTCGGCGTAAGTGGGTTAAAATAGGCTTTGAAACGTAGGCTCTTATCATTTTAAGTTCTTTACGATACAATTTTGTCATATCAATGTTAGTTTAAAGAAAATGAAAGTTTTTAGGTATTTACGTGTTTTTAAGATAATTCTAGTTGTGACAGCCATATTAAACAAAAAGGTGTACAAACATTACAGTGGTATGTAATGTTTTAATTGCGAATTATTTTAAATAAAAAACATTAATGACAAAAAGGTTGTCGAAACCTGAAAACTTTATTTGACTATGACATAAGAGACTTTGACAGATTTGACAGTAACGCATCTGTCGTAGTTTCTTTGGCCTCGAACTCCAATTAGTGGTGTAGGTAATCTGATGTATTTAATAAAAATAACTATATTGAAATTTTTTATTAAATTCAATTTGTCCAAAAAGGAATAATAAACTGATAAAAATATACCCCAAAGCTGTTGGTGGCATACAAATACAATAACATTCAAAAAATGTCATCTTAATGTTTAGGCCTGGGCGACCGTAGGGACCGTGGTTTGCAATGACTAAGAGCCAAATTTCGCCTTGGGCCTTAGGAGGTAAGGATCACAGCATTGTAGTGGTTATCTTGTGGAATAAATTGGAAGCGTCACCAACGTAGCCGTCACCAACGTAGCTCAAAAATTGCTTAACCAAAGTGCTGAACTAAATAGCTGCGATCTGCGATCATGCGCCGCGTGGAAGGTCTCTCACAAGGCGTAAGGACCTGGTAAAGATAGTTGGAATCCATGGGGTGCGGGCTGCACACGACAAATCCTTATGGCATGCTTTGCGGGAGCCCTATGTCCAGCTGTGGACGTTTTTTCGTACTAATCCAATGCAAAGAAAGCGGGCAGAAATGCTGTCCTATGTACCAAATAGCTCCGTGGATCTCAAATAGCATCTTACGGCAGTTGAGAGGTCACATTTGTACTAGCTCGACCGAGGCGATGCGTTTGATAAGTATTGACGACAACAAAGCAGTCTGTGCAGAAGAATAAAATGAGGGAAATCCCGAAGCAAATAACAGAACGAATCGACTTTCTTAACCTACTATTATTTAACGGTCGGTTTGAGCTTTATATCGTTCCACCAAAGTTACTTTTACTCTGCGATTGCGTACAGAAATACTGGATACGAGATGTCAACTGTAACCAATTCTTACGTTTCTGTGGCAACAAATTGCCTCGCCTAATACGGGCAAACAGAATTCTTTTTACACAAGTTTTACACGTTTTACCTTTGATTTGATTTGCGAAAAACTTTTGTTTTTATAAAGTTTCCTTGTTTGTAACATTATGTAAAAAGCTTTACCAACAACAAGTAAAAGTTTGATAAGATGAAGGTTTACACATCTCTAGATGTATCTACAAAAGTACAAAAAATCCTACCTACTTATAAATAATACCTAAAGTAAGTAGATATTTTAGTCTCTCGTGTTCCGTACCAAAAAGGCACAAAAGGAGGATGTAATATCTACTGTCCTGAAGTTTCATGTATGGCGTTACACCTGTGGTGGTAGGGTAGGTAGGTTTCCAATAGAATCTGCCTGCAAACACACGTGTCACGTCATATCCGAAACGTCATATTTAACGTAGGCAAAGCACCCAAGTTTATAGTATAATTATGTTTCGGTTACTTCAACTGAGGCGTAAACAGAGTGACACAGAAACGTACCTAGTTATTTTGAATTTATTATATATATTTCCAGTAGGCCCCCTGAAACGATCACCTCTTCAATTCCTTTGTTGGACAACACTTTCTCACCGACGACTCAACTGGTGCTTCAGTCAAGTACACTTGAGTACCTGTTATTCTGCTCTGCAGGCCGCGATCGCGGCGGCAACGAACAGGAGACAATCAGTAACCTGTTAGTTGCCACAGCCTTGCTGGCCCGCTAGATGCTGGTAAATACACCGGCTGACCCCGAAACACGACAAACACGAAGGTAAGTCATTTCACGGGCGTTTACACCGAATGTACGGTGGTAGCCAACCAGGCGGGTACTAGTGAAAATACCCTACCACCGGCTGAGAAGCTGGATACTCAGTATTTCCCTTAGTCGACTCCTACGACACCCACGGGAAGAGAGGGGCGGTGATTTTTGTATTCTTACTCCGTCACCGCACGGATACATTCTACAATAATACCTTCCTGTCCACTCACTTGCTTTGATTTTTGCGATAGACTCTATGTCTATGTAAAATAAGAGTGATGACATGTAACAAAAGAAACATGAAGCAAGTGAGTGGCTATAGGTACGATTAGTTATTAGTTTTTTGGACCAAGTGAAGGAGAAAATAAATGTAGTGTCGTATCAGGAGCTCAAAACATTGGCAGGACAACGAACGGAATGGCGTTTACTCCACCGACAAGAGCCAGGCTCTTAAGTAGAAGAAGAAGAATACGATTAGTAATAAATGTATGAGAACGACAGATTCGAGGGCGTTTTCACAAACCGCTGTTGAAATCACCCTGTTATTTAAATTAGTCAAGTTTAGGCTTATTCGACTCAGAATCACGGGCTCATTCGATTTTGTTAGGAGAAAAAAAATGTCCCATAATTTCTTCTTCCATTATGCTACCGCCTTGGAACATCTATGAAAAAACGGTATCGTAATGAAAAAACATTTTGGGACATTTTTCTCCTATTAGAATCGAAAGAACTCGTGATCCTGAGTAGAAGAAGCCCAAACTTGTCCGAATTAAATAACAAGGTAATTTTAACAACGGTTTGTGAAAACGCCCTCGAACGAAAAGTCACGTGACCATTTCTATACGTGATTTATCGTTTATCGTATACGGTTGCAGAATGGAATCTTGGTTAGGCCTGAAGTTTTGGTGTGTAGTCTATTAACCCGTTAACCGCTAGTCATCAAATTTGAATGGAAGTTAACGACTGTCTAGAGTTAATTCACGAGGTCATTTTATTTTCTACTTTTTCATAATTAGAACACGATATCATTTGGGCTCTTAAACGAATCACCACAATTTTTTGTATACATGGGGTTTTTTTTACGTGAAATTTGAGAAACATTGAATCTTGACATAAATTTCATATCATAATATTCATAACACTCGACTCGATACCTACATTAGGTACCTACATACTTAAATAATAATAACTTAATATTTTCCCCTTCAAATGTTTCCTGTTACCACATTTTACGCATTTAGAAATTCTCTCCTTAAGTCCACAAAATTATTGAATAAGTCTTTGAAAAAGGTCAGCTAAATTCAATCTTTATGTTACCTACTGGTTTTTTACTTATTCAGCGAGCCGTAAACATTACTTTAAGCTCTGATAAGAAAAGAATCGTTCAGCGAAATATCAACAGTGAATATTATGTTATTTCTTTAAACCAGCATATATTTTTTATTTTTAACGATCAATGAGATTTTATATAAATAGGAGCTTATTTCTCGACGAAAACTATACAAACCTTAGACATTTTGAAGACAAACACAAATAGGTCCCATGTTACCTATGTGTAAGTAGTAAGTAACGGCATTGTGTTAAGTTAAGATGCATTTAGACCAAACGAGCATTCGCTCATTCTATCCCCCATTCTACGAAATTAACGAATTTCGACGAATCACGTTTTGTGTAAAGCCACGTTTTCACTTACAGTTCTGAGCGAGCATTCGTTCGTTCTGGGACAGATGAAAACAGAATTTCACATCTTAGCAAAATGTTTCAGCCCGCGAACGAGTGAATGCTCGTTCAGAACACTAAATGAAAACGCGGCTTAACGAACGAATTTCGTAGAGTTGGGGATAGAGTGAGCGAATGCTCGTTTGGTCTCTAAATGCACCTTTACAAACAATCCCCGTTCGACAGATTTATGTATGCTTGTCAAGTAAAACCTGGGTTTTTATTATATCCACTATTTACTTAGTGGTCGTCAAACAAAGACACCAACCAATAATTCGGACCTTTGGCTAATCAAGTGCATAATTAAATGAACTCAGTGGCTCTTAGCAATCAACTTTTCCTTTTTTTTGCTTTTGTTACGATTCAGTTTAAGGTTTTTCTTGACTAATAGGCTATTTTCTGTGTAAAAGGTGTAACCAAAGTAATTATTAATTACTTTGGTTACACCTATTAGTAATTATCAATATCATAACGCTCATATAGGTAGACATATATTTCCAGTACGTCCAATATTGCATCAAAATATAAGAATTTCGTTTTTTCCTTTTAAGGTATGGAACCCTAAAAACAGCCAAATCTCAAGATTTTCTTGTCATGATGTGGTCTTTAAGTTGAATATTTATGTGGTCAGCATCCACGCAAAATATACAGTCGGTATATTATTCTAGCCCAGAAATAATCCCACTACGGCGCACCCGGCTTACAGAGGACTTGCTAGAGATAAAACTACTTATCGTGGTATCCAACACACGTTTCATCTAGAAAAAAAAACGTACTTTCGTTAAAACAAGAGAGTTTTAACCGTGCTCGTAGTTTCGAAGTTGAAGCGTTTGAAACTAACGAAGTTTCTGGAAAATTCACTCGTTTTACGCGATGCGATAAGATAGGTATCAGTGTGAAAACGAGGCTTATCTAACTATAGTAGTCTTTGTAGATTGCCGACGATAAGCTGGAACGATTTCTGTACATTGTGTTTGATAGGTTTCCAATTTAAATAGATATTCTAGTCATCATTCTACAGAGTGATATCTAGGTCATGGTCGTCGTGGAGCAAGAGTAAACAGGGTACTAGGGAACAACTTTCTCTGTGGAGACACTGGAGACAACCAAGGTATCGCGAAAAAAATCTCCTAATTATGAATGAATTTGTTTATTTGGAAAAAATAGTTTTTAGTAGTACGTGAGTGAATCAACTTTTTGCTGTCTGTTATTCCCATTGTTACGGTCGCCTGAGTCACGCTGGTTTTATGCAAAATTATGCTATTTAAACTATGCAAACAAACATTTTTCTGGTGTTAATAAGCCCTTTCTTTAATGGGCCGCCTACAGACATGCAGTACATACGTACATGTTTGCATAATTTAAGTAGCATAATTTTGCATAAAACCAGCGTAACTCAGGCGACCGTAACCATGGCAATAACAGACAAAAAAAAGTTGATTCACCCAACAAGATTCTAACTGACCTACACACTAGGCAAAGCCTTAGAATTGATACTTAACTATCAATTATTAACTCATAATTAGGATTATTATTCGCGATTTCTTGATTGTCTCCATACTTAAAGTTGCTTAGCATGATTGTCCTTAGTACCTACACCTACCTACCATGTTCGCTCTTGCTCCACGATCTAGGCCTACTACCGCGAAAATCGAAATTCGTTAATTTCGAGGATTTTTCTCTGTCACTCAAACGAAGCCGTCATTAGAGTGAGAGAGACAAATCCTACAAATTGACGAATTCGTCAAATAGACACATACTTAACAAAATCTGTCTGTAAAGAAAAGAGTACACATTTAATTATTGGACTGTTATTGTTTCCCTTATACCTACCGTATAAAGTAAGGCTAGCTTATTTTTGTTATCGCTGTAAAGTTAACAGTTCCTAGAAGGCATATTTACGGAACGAATTCTAATAAACAAGGGTGATTTATTCTAAAATTCGTTAAATATACAAACAAGAAAACACAAACCGCCGCTATACTTACCCTACCTCGTATCTGTTACACTCACTTGATAGAAAAAAACACCCATAGTTTTTTTTAATTCATCATAGCTAGACGTTTGTCCACGCTCATACCTGCTGGTAAGTGATGATGCAGTCTACGGTGAAGGTAAAACACGCTTATATGGCGGAGATACCCGTAATCACAGTGAAAGACATGTGACATTACCATGAATTAAGAAAGAAAATACATTTATTTGGGACACAACATAATATACACATTAAATACAAACGAAAAACGAACATAAAAATAGAAAAAAAAAAAAATGAATTTCTGTAGAACCGAGGTTTAAAGTTAATGAAGAAATGATATAGTAGCTATCAGATACTTGTATATCGTAACGTCTAGAGCGGTCAAATAGTAAATTAAGACACAAGTGCGAAAAACATGAAATTCGAAACGAGTGACGATGTTTTAAAACACGACCGATACCTATGTTTTAAATCGACACGAGTTACGAATTTCGTTTTTGCACGTGTCTCGTACGACGTTTTTTAGTGCAGATGGCCCTCCGAAGTTTTGGACCTGACGTAAAATGACACACTTCTTGAACTAGAGCCTAAAAAAGGCACCATCTGTTCTAAAAAATATCTGAACTCGCCTCTATTGTTATGGCAATAAAGGAGTGTTCAGATATTTTTGAACGCCCCGGACGCTTCGATATATTTATCTGATGGAGACTACATTTGTACAAACACAAGTGTTGATCCCGCATTTCTCAAAGTTCAAATGCTTGTCTTCGCAGTTCCATCGGTTAAGCTCCGCTCACAATTGCATCAAATTTTAGAAATTGCGACTACATTTACCGCTACCATGAACCATGAGTTGACCAACACCTTACGTCCTTAGAGTAATAAATAAATAGGTACACAAAAATGTTGCTTTCTGTCCCGCTCATACCGAAGGGGCGCGTGCGAGAGGCATAGAATAGAATAGTATATTACGATACAAGTGTGAAAAAAAAGTTCGAAAGAATGGCGATAAATTAAAACACGACGGAAGGGAGTTACGAATTTCCTTTTCGCACGTGTATCGTACGACGTTTTTCAGTACAAATGTCCGAAACCCTCCGAAGTTTCGACGACGTGACAAAAAATGAACCACTTCACGCACTAGTGCGTAAAAAAACACCAATTTTACTGAAAAGTGATATATGCAGACGTTTGCGAAATAATATTGCGAGAAACTCATAGTAGCGCTACAGAGTTTAAATTTAAAACTCTCTTTAACTCAGAAACTAGAGGGTCGTAAACTTGGTACCGTATAATTTCGATAATGCACTTTTACTGGGGAAATTACTTACCTACCTAACAGCTACCAAATCTGAGATGAATTGCCAGAGAAAAATGTAATCCTTCCCAATTTTATCGGAGCTATGAATGCTGAATTTCACTTCTTAGTGCATAAGTTATCCAGTCCGAATTTATATTTTTAAATTCAGTACAATGGATACTGAAGTCCATAATGGCAGCTCATATGAGAAGAATAAATTCGGAGGAGTCCATGAAATTACGATCATCATCAGTCTATCTCAGCACTGCTGGTTGTAGGCCTCTCCTATTAATAATGCATATAGACGCATTAGGAGGTAAATGCCGATAATCGTCACGCTGGGCAAGCGGATTGGTGATTGATTACAATAAATGTGTCCACTAGGGATTCCAATATCGGTATTGGAAGCCCTAGTGTCTACTAAGATGACGCTGCTGCCCATCATTTAATCTTCTGTCAAGGAATAGTCAGTGAAGCTTTCAACTTATCTAGTGTCCTGACTTCCTGAGCGAGTATTCGTTCGTTCTTGAGCAGATGGTTGTAACTTGTAATACAAGTGTAAGTCTCTTTTTAACACTATTAATTAGATAAGGACTTCCGCTTGTATTACAAGTTACAAGCTTTCGAGAAATAGGCCCATCTTATGGTATATGCTGCTAAAAAGAGACTGCTTATGGTGCTAAAAAGAGACTTTGAGAAACGGGCCTCTGGCCTACTACCGTGAACTTCAAAATTATGAATTGGGTCGCTGAATAGGTATTGGTTGTTTGATATATCAGACTACGGGGTTTAAATGGTTAACCCTTAAATGCATGGTGTACGATGTATCATAATAAAAACGTAGCTGGTGTTTGAAAACTAGATATGTATATTATGCAAGGAAATATAATTAACTTACAAACTTATTACTGATTCGTTGGCGTATCTGTATTGAAAAAAACTTACATGTGTTTATAAGCAAGATGGCGGAAATTTGTTTTCGTTGCGTGCGTTTAGCGGTTTTTAACTAAGTACCTAAGAAATATTTTTTTACTGGAATTTTGTAATTCATATAATAACGATTTTACAATTACTGAATTTAATATACTCTTCAGTCTAAAAGTAAATAATATTTTCATGTTTTATCATGCACTATTTTGCAAAAAATGTATAATGTATGATGAATCGAAATTTTGATTAGTAGTACAAATTCCACCCAAAATATGTCCACAGATTTTTTTCCTCGTGCTTGCGACGCCTTTAGGTATGCACATTTTGTTTTTGGAAAGAAAATAAGAAGTCGTGCATTTAAAGGTTAAAATATATGACTCCCATAAAGCTCTACTTGCGTCGATTAAAGTTTAAAAACACAATCGCTATCACCTATTGATGGAAGTTTAAAATAGTGATCTACTTAAGTAGAAGCCATCGTTAGTTTTCACATAAACCGAAGTCTCGTTAGGCTGGAGCCTTGAACGATAATTAAGGCCCCGTGTTGACGCCTATTTCTGCCACTTGAAGAGCGAAG
The DNA here is from genome assembly GCA_025490895.1 of Thaumatotibia leucotreta. Lineage (NCBI taxonomy): Eukaryota > Metazoa > Arthropoda > Insecta > Lepidoptera > Tortricidae > Thaumatotibia > Thaumatotibia leucotreta. Next base: position 131,558 of record JALPQI010000972.1, on the reverse strand, counting down.
GTATTCTGTTGACCTATGATGATCCTTATATCCTTATTTGTCAGCCTCTGTAGCCTAGTTTGGTAGTGACCCTGCTTACGAAGCTGGAGGTTCCGGGTTCGAATCCCGGCGAGGGCATTATTTGTGTATTTATTTATCACAAATATTTGTTCCTCGGTCATGGCTGTCTATGTATTTAAGTATCGTATATGTATATATCTATTATATATATCGTCACCTGGTACCCACATCACAAGCCTTAATTGAGCTTACCGTGGGACTAGGTCGATTTGTGTAAGATGTCCGAAGATATTTATTCATTTATTTATATGGGTGAATCAACTTTTTTCTGACTCTTATTACCATGGTTACGGTCGCCTGAGTCACTCCGGTTGTATGCATAATTATGATGATACTTAAACTATGCAAACATATTTTTTTCTGGTGTTTATAAAACCTTTCCTTGATGGGCCATCTACAAACATGGACTATATGCATGTTTGCATAAATTAAATAGCATAATTTTGGATAAAACCAGCGTGACTCAGGCGACCGTAACCATGGCAATAACATATAGAAAAAGGTTAATTCACCCATATCGTCTGGATAAGATAAGACTGATGTCACGTTGTAATGAATTGCGAAAATGACGTTTAATGACATGTTAACGATGTTTTTGGTCCAGTGGACCCCTTAAGGTACAGTCAACCACTCAAGAACTATGTCTAAACGGGCATTCAGAACAAACGAGCATTCGCTGTTCTATCCCCCACTCTACGAAATCAACGAATTACGTCTTGTGTAACGATCGAATTTCGTAGAGTAGGAGGTTAGAATAGCGAATGCTCGTTTGGTCTGAATGCACCTTAAGTGACGCCACCATAAATTTAACTGTAAGATTTTTGTTAATATTTGTCATTATGACAAGGTTCTAGAGTGGCGTAGGATTCAAATTGGTTGAGTATACAAAAGCTGTGGTACCACGGTTCAATGCCAAGAGCGCCACTGGGGAGTTGTCGGTAATTTTGTTCACGTGCCGCCGACTCCGGAGGGGAGTTTATCACTATACTATTTCCAGTGCCAGGACAAAATGTATAGTGAATAACTCCCCTGGGGAGTCGTGTGGCATGTGAATAAAGTTATTGAGGATTCCTTTGTGGCGTTCTTGGAATTGAAGTAGCGTACATTGTACATCAGGTTGGCGTGCAGCAATAACCTAGGTTTTTGATCTGGCAATGAAAGTGTTAAAATATGTGTCACTAGGGGTGACACTTCGCGCCGCCACAAGTATACATGTAGGTATATGCCGCGTTGACCGAAATTGGTCTGGACTCTGGATCAGTAGGATTATCGGGTACTTACCCATTAGGTGCGTATTAACACCGCCGGCGACACAGCGTGTGTGACCAATAAAATCTGATTCCTATGCTAGTGACACACATACGTAATCAGAGTAACCTTATGGTGCATTCAGACCAAAAGAGCATTCGCTGTTCTAACCCCCACTCTACAAAATCAACGAATCACGTGTTGTGTAGCGATCGAATTTCGTAGAGTAGGGAGCTAGGGAGTTAGAACAGCGAATGCTCTTTTGGTCTGTATGCACCTTTATTCTATGCCACTAGCATAAATCAAGTTCTTCCTCCTATGCCAGTGCCATAGAAATACAAACCTTTTTGACACAAGTGCTGTGTCACTGGCATAAGAGTACAATCTGTTCAGTCACACATGCGTGTCAATGGCATAGGAGTTCTATCAGATAATTTAGATCGGCATAGTATTAGCACTTAGTGAAACAGTACTGGAGGCGAACGTGTTAACACGATTGCGGCGGCAGCATTGTACGATACACAACAATGGATTTAGCCTGCAGTAGGTACACTTCTGCTCTTATTTATTCTGTTGTACTATAAACATGAATTAAGAAAGACGACTGTACCTACACCTCGTGAGCGATTGGAATACAGTCAGCTTGCGTTACGGTGGCGGTTGCGAGTAATTGCATCTGAGCTTTAAAAGGTTTAACATGACTAACGAGATACTTCCCCTGTGCAGATCGTTTGAGAAACTTTAAATTAAAAGGCGCGTGAGGCTTTTACGAGGCTTTTTACTTAACACGTTCGACGCCGGTGACACAGCGTGTGTGACCAACACAATCTGATTCCTATGCCAGTGACACACATACGTGATCAGAGCAACCTTATTCTTATGCCACTAGCATAAATCAAGTTCTTCCTCCTATGCCAGAGGGCCTAGTGTAGGTAATAACTTATAAAAAACGTCTCGATCGCGTTTACGTTTTCATCGTCATTTGTATGAAATAGCGATGAAAAACGTAAACGCGATCGAGACGTTTTTTATAAGTTATTACCTACACTAGGCCCTCAGTTCCATAGAAATACGAACGTTTTTGACACAAGTGCTGTGTCACTGGCATAAGAGTGCAATCTCACATCAGTCAGTCACACATGCGTGTCAATGGTATAGAAGTTCTATCAGATAAATTCGATCGGCATAGTATTAGCGCTTAGTGAAACAGTACTGGAGGCGATCGCGTTAAGGATCAATTGCAAAATAAAATCTTAGTTTTCTGAAGCAAGGACAAATAAAACCAGGTATAAAACATAATAAAGCTAAACGAATCTTTAATCTTTATTGGTACCCTTGTACAGTCAGCGTCAAAAGCTTTGTTGCAGTCAAACGTGGTCAAATAATGTGCTGGACTGATCTATAAGGCTACAGGCTACTATGGCTGCTACAAAGTATCTCACGGTGATTGTACTTGTAGTATTGCTATAATGGTAACATAAACCTGGTTTGTCACGGACACTTTTGCATTTGTAGGTTTTGGGAACTAGTCAGCTCTTGATAGGACTAAGAGCAATCTTAAGGGACGAGCGAATGCTCATTTTATCCCCTCTCTACGAAATTCGTTCGTTACACAAAACGTAATTCGGCGAAATTAGTTGATTTCGTAGAGTGGGGGATAGAATTAGCATTCGCTCGTTTGGTGTAAACCCACGTTTAGAATTCTCCTAATCAGAGCACTTCACTTTTAGAGCGGGTATGACATATCTTTACGTTTTAATATAGGTATCATAAATCATAACATTCATAACTGTCAACCTGGTTGTAAAATGTTTGACTATGCATCTGCCAGCATGCATGCCTTGTTTGTTTAATAAATGACGACAAAACAGAAAATCCGGAATATTATTCACATAAACTTACCGTTCTTGTTTGTTGTAATAAATTACCTTTTTTGGTCGCTCTGGATCAAATGAAAACGACTGCAGCATCCCATTTCATTTATCCTCGCAGTCTTTCACTACGGTAAGCTTCAAAAATATGTCAACAATTTTAAACCTTGTACCTCGGAAGTAACGTTCAGAGATGTATAGATATTATCCAGTCCCGTAATTTATGTAAATGCGGACTCCAATTTACATTTTTCCTAAAAATGCACTTCATAATAGCGAAGTGCAGACATTTTTTTTGTTATATTATATCAGTTGAAACTGAATTTTTAGTAGCAAGATTTTGTAGAAGAAATAAACAAGACTTTCTGTTAAAAGAAAGTAACTCGATTAAAATAACAACACGGGTGGAATGAAACTTAGAAGCAATTATTACATAGGTATTAATTATTAACAAAAGATCGATCTATAAAGGAGTGATAGATAGATAGATAGATATTTTAAATAGTTATAGGTATATCGATTACCTATAATAATGTACTTAGTTTAGGGCTTTCATGAAGTCAAAACTTAACGTTTCTCTTTTGTGTTACAAAGTTGCCCACACAGTTTTTTTTATCATCGCTTCAACTAAACGTAGGTAACTAAATAGGTACTGAATTATGGTAATTGACACTGCAGCCAATTTTTTCCATTATGCTAATGGGTTTCTTTTTATAAAACGGTCTTCCTTGTAACTTGTAGATATTATTGCCGAAGACTGTACAGACGTGCAGTTCATGTTAGAATTAAAAGTAGTAACAAAAATAGTAGTGACCGCTCAAGGGCATATTTTCAGTCCTGTTTCTGGAGAAAGATGCACAATAAGCCACAAATTCATCGGAATAAGACACAAGTTTTATTTTATTACATTTTGTGCCTGATGTGCGCGACTGTACCAACAGTCGAGCAATAACGAAATAAATGTTGAGTTTAGAATTTACATATGTCCTTTCACATTTGAAAGAATCTTTAGAAAATGTATACCACATCACATGATAAATTGCTCCTACTTATTCTTCTTTAACTTGCTGTCAACAACAAAAATTTCCAATATTTCCATCGTTGGTAAAATATTTAAGTAAGACGATACTTCATAATTACTCTATTTTATACCTAGTGATCCCTCCTCACCATTCAGGGTACCAGAAAATTAATTAAAATTTAACAAAGCGTTGAATGCAAGAAAAATATACATTTTCTTCGACTTTAGAAAGAATTCTCAACTTACCATTTCTCCAATATTATAAAGTAATTTTATACAAAGCGTGTTGAAAAGCTAAATTTCGTCGGCATTGATTTAGATCGAAAGTTAGCCAGGCGTGAACGTCATTCGTCTGCGAAATGGAATTAGTTTTAGCTTTTGCGACGCTGAAAAAGAGTTACAAGGGACCAATGGGGGCGACCGCGAGCTCCGAAAATCGAAATTTAGTTATCCTTCTAGATATGGAAAACGCTACAGGGAAAGACAGAAGAAAAGTTTCGTTTTTTAGAGCCCCCCAGACTCGTAACACAAAGTGCTAAGGTGCATTTAGACCAAACGAGCATTCGCTCATTCTATCCCCCGCTCTACGAAATTCGTTAGTTACAAAAAACGTGATTCGTCGAAATTCGTTGATTTCGTAGTGGGGTAGAATGAGCGAATGCTTGTTTGGTCTAAATGCACCTTAACAATTACGAATGCGTTTGTGAGTTCATAGGTGCCAGGATTTTATTCTATAATATAGGTTTCTAAACTTTCTAGTTCATTCTACAGGTTTTATCCCAAGTGCAATCAGTTGTAGTATTTTGGGACGCTGAAAAGAGTGACAAGGGCGAAATTAAGTTATTCTTCAGTCTAGGTATCGCTGGAAAATTCTACAACGAAAACGCGATAGAGGCAGATAAAAATAGTTAACGTATTTTGAATTTTTGCTGCTCGCCGTAGGCCCCAGAAACGTAGTATACTATTACGAAAGCGTTTGTGTTCATGTCAGGGGTGCTGTGATTTTACTCTTTGAAGATTCATTTCCAGTGCATTCAACAGGATGGCTTTACCAGAAGTGGAATTAGCTGTAGCTTTTGTGGACGCTGGTAAAGTGTAATAAGCCGTGTGGTGACGGTAGTCACCACCCCAACTCTTCCCGCGAGTGTCGTAAGAGCCGACTAAGGTATTGAAGTGTCACCGACTATTCTCGATAGAAGATTGGTGATGGGCACATTACTGCGATCGCCAATCCGCTTGACCAGCGCGGCGATTATGGGCAATTATCTCCTAATGCGTCTCTACCTACGCATAGTTGATAGGAGAGGCCTACGTCCAGTTGGACTGAGATAGGCTGATGACGGGCAAAGTGGAATAAGGGGCCAAATTATCCCTATTTCTGTAAATAGAATCCTAGAGCGATAGAGATATAAATTATATAGAATATCCGTGGGCAACATAAACTGCGAGGCCGTATCAAATTTCTGGGGTACATGGTTTTGTTCTCCGAAAATTCATTTCTAGTCCATAGTTCATTTAACGAGGTGGTTGACCGTTCATCGCCCACATATAATTATTAGGGCCAGGACATTTGGTGGCTATTTGGATACGGACAATTGAGTTTGCAAGTAACGTTATAGTGGACATAAAAAAATCAATAATCTCATTTACGTATTAATCTCAACTTCTTAAGGATGTGTACCTGAAAAATTCACCATTTTGTGAAAGTTTTTTTACCAAAAACTAACCGTTTAGGTGGCAGAAGATATATTTTATAATCTCTAATAATAATAACCCTCACGATCGAAATATTTAACCATTAACTGCAATTAAAAATGAAATGGTATACAATGCATGTTACCATTTAATTTATTTACAAAATTTCATCATTATAATGTCATATTTTAGTGAAATCATCACACAAAAAGATTTTCGACTTACTTTTTCTTTGTAAAAATAAGAAACTGAATTTTCCCAAAACGGATCTCTACCATGGACTCTATTTCTAACTTTAATAAACTGTAACTACCGAAAACATTTTCAAACGTTGTACCAATAATTATGTCCTTGCCTTGCCCAGCCCTTTCTACAAAATGTATTTGCAGTAAACTGCCGTGCAATTCCTAAACCACAGTAACTGCCAATTTTCCGATTTTTGGTTTATTGGTGATCTATAATCAGCAAATCAAAACGCATAATCCCAATCGATCGGTTTTTAATTTGGAAAACTGGAACATGGAAACTCGAAACCCCAAAAGCAGTAAGTGAGTAGTTTTTCCTGCACAATGCAATATAAAACGCAGTAAAATGGTCTACGGCTACGGTTTTTGGGCTGATACTGACTAAAACGCAGTACATTAGTAGATTTTCATGATTTTTAGCATGTAAACTCATAGTATCTCGTTTATAAAGAAACTAATTAAAACACAGTATACAATTTTTATGCTAAAAGTGTTGTACTGCGTTTCCAGTTTCATAGATTAATAAGCATAATTACTAGTTAAGACGCAGTAGGAATAGAATAACGATATTTAAAGTGGTACACTACTGTTCAAATAAGTATCGTATTGCCATCTAAACTGCAGTAACAAGTTCATTCATGTACAGATTATGCTGTATGTTGTATTACTTTCAATAGCAATAATACTAGCTAAAGGACAGTAGCACCCCAAGGAGCTGCAGTTTAGGCATTATTTTTATGTTATTTGACTATTTTAAATGCATTTAGACGTTTATTTTAAGTGGTAAATTCGAGTTACGAGTAGTTCCATCTCGGATGTCCCTTGAAGAGGGCTTATAGTGATATCCTTAGAATATTCTGTTTAAGGTTGTAAAATAATTCTTGACCTGTTTACAATTTAAAAAAACCAAGGTGTCGTCTGTTGATAACCGAATAAAAACTTACATAGTTAAACACATAAAGGTATTATTACCTAATTATTAGGTTCTTAAAAGACAATTATACGAATACCACCAATACGGGTCAATAATCGAGTATTTAGAAATTTACCTGTTTTGGGATTCGATACGATTGCTACATACTTTTTGGTTTAAGTTTCTTATACGGTAATTTCAGGTGCATTTAAAAAATTTCTTTATGATAGTTTAAATTCAAAGCTAAGCATTAAATATAAATATATACTATAACATAAAATGTAAATTCTTAATAATTTCTTTAATGAATTGCTACATAAAATATATACGGTACTTATTATTAAATTAGTCATGGATATTTAAGGGATGTTAATTAACATCAAAACAATTAACTTTCACTAAGAATTAAAAAAAAAACATTTACCGAACAAAAATGAACATTATAATTTATTTTCTAAATAACCATCCCCTATGAAATATCCTGTAAAGATGTTTATCTACAGGAATATCATAATCTCCCTGTTATGTATTCAGAAGCGGTAATGTAATGACCTATATTAAGAGACCGGTGTCTGTGGCTGTATCTTAATGTTAACATTAAAGTACAGGCAGAGTACAGTGCATCATAATGTTGACATTAAAGTATCGTCGTCATTCATATTTTAAAGACAAACGGGTCTTAATCGCGTAAACTTACGTAACCGCTTGTACAAGCCTAAAACAGTGCAACCACCGAAATTGTACGGGTTACCGAAAATACACAAACCAAACGTGCCTTTGCGACCAATTGTAAGTCAAATCGCCTCACCTACTTATGATCTGGCAAAGCATGTTGCATCGGTGTTGCAGCCGCTTGTGGGAAACACGTCGTCTTTCGTGAAGGATTCCCGTCACTTCATAGACATTCTTAAGGACATAACGTTGGAACCAGGAGACTTAATGGTGAGTTTCGATGTTGAGTCACTTTTCACCAATGTCCCGGTTAAAGAGTGTCTAGAAGTAGTTCGAAAGAGGCTAGCTGACAATGGGATAGTGAGTTCTGTCATGGTTTTGCTCCGGAATTGTTTAGAAGGAAGCTACTTTTTATATCGAGGGGGGCATTATCTCCAGATCGACGGAGTTGCTATGGGTAGCCCTGTGGCACCGGTTTTAGCAAATATCTGGATGGAGCATTTCGAGGCCAGCATAGATCTGCAACCATGGGCAGTGAAATTATGGAAGCGATATGTCGATGATGTCTTCTGCGTTATGAGAGGTGGCAAGCATGAAGTTGAGCAATTACTCCAGTATCTCAATTCCATTCATACTAAAGTCAGGTTCACATGTGAATTGGAATCGGAGCGCAGTTTGCCTTTTCTGGACGTAAAGGTGATAGGTCGAGATGATGGTTCTTTGGCGCACACTGTCTATAGGAAGCCCACACACACATACAGGTATTTGAACGCTCTGTCTCACCACCACCCCCGGCAGCTTCAGTCCGTGGTTAATTCTCTGAAGAACAGAGCACATGACCTTTGTGACCCTGAATTTCTAGAAATTGAGATGTCGCATGTTCAGGAGGTTCTGAAGAGAAATGGCTACATAATGAACAGACGGCAACCCAGACGAACACCGAGGAAGAAACATCCAGATGTTGCAAGGCGACCAGCATTTTTGCCTTATGTCAGGGGTGTAACGGACAAAATAGGTACGCTATTGAATAAGTATTCCATACCAACCGTTTACATGCCGTTATCAAAGGTGGCAGGGCATCTAAGGTCGCCTAAGGATGTTTTACCTTACCACACACCGGGCGTTTATAAAATCGATTGTAGCTGTGGTAGTTCCTATTTTGGGGAAACCAAACGCACCATAGCGGAAAGGGTCAAGGAACATATCACGGCTGTTAAAAAGCGTCAAACGAATAAGTCTGCTGTGGCCGAGCATTTGTTGGAGTCCGGACCTAACCACTGGATTGAGCTCCATACCCCGAAAGTCCTCTCAACCGAGCGTATACATCATAGCCGAAAAGTACGTGAAGCTATTGAAATTAAGAAACATCGGAATTTTAATCAAAATGAGGGGCAAGGAATCTCATCCGCGTGGAATCCCGTGATTTACAAATGTAAGCGTGGTGAAACATCCATTTTAAAGCCATTGGATGTTGTGAGTGTTGTGTGTAGGCCTAGTGACAACCCTAGCCTAGAAGTGAATAATCAAGATCAAGTGCGGGTAGTTCGAAAAACCCGCGCAGCTCGAAGGTGTTGATACATTCTCTCGCCAGTCTGCCTGCGACCACGGGTGTAACGTCATGCCCGAAACGTCAGGATATAATTAAACGTAAGTTTACGCGATTAAGACCCGTTTGTCTTTAAAATATGAGTGATAATCGTGAAAGTTTAAATCAATATATCGTCGTCATGATATTAATTTTAACATTATGAAGTCAACTTCTTATTGTTGTTTTTTTTTCAATAAATATTTATTGTAGGATATCCTTACTCAAATTGAGTGATTTCAACTGATTTGATTTTTTATATTTAGAGGTAATTACTTAGTGAATATCAATGAAAATAAAGGTAAATTGTCATTCTAAACTAATGATATGGATGTAGATAAAGTTATGTATGTGACTGTACATAATTAGGCATTAAACACTCGTGTGATCTTATTATGAAACTCGCCTACGGCTCGTTTCATAAAACCACACTCATGTTTAATGCCTCTTATTATGCGCCAGCCACATAAATAACTATTGTTTAACACTGTCTGTCATGGCCTTATTAAAGGCCTCCACAAACCGGCCGGCGGTTCTAGAATTATGACTAAAGAGGTTTCATTTCTTTATCTTATTAACAGGGTGCTTAGCGAAGCAAATTTGTTTCCTAGTTTTCTCCAAAAAAACATAACAAAACCTATAACGTGTCATACATAAATATATTGCAGGTGGAGCGGAGTACTATTGTAGTAATAGATCATAATTAATGACAATTAAATTTATTCTTTAATAGGGTTTTGCATTATAATATACAGTATTCTAAAGACTTTTTGATTTATAACTGACACGAATACGTAAGAAATTATATATATTAAAATTAATCGTAGAAGTGCTACGCCATAATCAGTCGTGACCTTACTCATTGAAATCAATGTAAGGCTAAATATAATGTGCCATTTGCTATGACTACAACCGATAATGGTACCTAAAGTTGATTGTTACTTCATTGCTTAAGAAAATGTGGTAATATACCTTAATTTTTGTCTAATTTTTGTATTATTGACGACAAATTCCTAAATAAACAACGTTTTCCAAGTAACTTTTAAATCGTTTTTTTACTTCCTTCTGTGTCTCACATTGGCATGAAACTTGGTAAGCGTGTTTGAATATCTTAATAATAAAATGATGTAATGCTGTTACAAAGTTTTGTTGTATTTTAATTACTTTATTTAAAAAAAACTATATTTTACTGCTGTGCATGAAGTTCGTAGCACGAAAATTCAATCAAAATACTAGTTAAATTACAGTACACCAGTCCCTTTTACTGCAGTTTAACCTGTAAAATGCCACCTATCTCTATAAAGCACGCAAAATTTGTGCAGTAAGTGGTCATTTTACTGTGTCTTAATTAGTAATTGTTATATTTTTCCATGTTTTTAAAAGCACAGTACAAACACAGAATTTCGAAAAAACCACATATTTAATTTTAGAAAATGCACAAGCACGTATTTTTTAATTTATCATATTGTATGATTTTAATACTTCATTTTGGACAAAATAAAATCTCAATAACTATCAAATCTTGGAAAATATATTACTTTAAAACTGTTTTTTGCTATTATCTCAAAATCGACTTTTGTCAGTTACTGTGGTTTAGGAATTGCACGGCAGTAAAGCTTCGTTAGTAATTGTTCACGAAACTTAAGTTTTTGTACCAAACTCCGTCGTATTGTTGTTGGGTGTAAACTTTGTAGAATGATTTTGTCTTAAAACAGTCCAACTTTGCCTTGGTGCATAACTTTCTCCAGTCCAAATCAGTTTAACCTTTAAGCCCGTATAAAATGCAAGATAAATAATATCGCGCAAAGTTAAAAGCAATGTTACCATCCAGGTCAAAAGTAGACAGTTTTAAACGAACCATAAAATATAAAGAGACAGGTGAATTCATACAATTTTCGAGTCTTTGTTGAGTAGGTTATTTCCACGTCTGCTTTTCGCCATTTAAAAACTTCTGCTGCAACTCTTTTGTTTTCACGAAACCGAGAATAAAACAAGCACGAAATGAACACTATTGTCTACTGCCTATTGTTTATTCATTTATTTCATTAGGTACAGTTTATACGCGCATCGCCATAAATAATCAATAAAACTTTCAAATAATCTTTTAATCTTAAAATACTTGTATAATATAACTACATTACGTAGGTTCCTAATCAAAGGACTAGTACAATAAAATGTATGGATCACAACACATCACTGCAGGCAATGTAGGTAGATTCAAGTTCACCTAATAGAAAGGTATCATATACTTATACAATCAATTACAAATATTTGTAAATAAGAAATTGATGAAACTAAAGCCAGCATCTGACTTGGTATAATATAATTTGGCATATTTTATATCAAAAAAGATGGCCCACGTTTTTTGTTCTCAAAATACATAATTGTTCAAAAGTAGTTCAAAAATAATTTGAAAATTCGTTAATGTAAGTATTTCACAGTACACGAGAAAGTCCTAAAAGGAGATAACGTTTAGTATTACTACTCTAATTTATATCTTACAATATTCATAATCTCTATTTATTACATACATGATTATTATTTAAGGTTTTATTTTGTTTATCTACATAAGCAAACATTAATTTGCCGGAATTACGAAGAGCAAAGTAACTTTTCAATTATATTGGGAATCTTTGCTCTTTGTACATGATATTTTCAAGCTTCAATCACAATTTTCTTCGCAAATATTGCGAATTCAAATGATACGTACAGTCGCATCTAAAATAACAGACGCACTTCCAGTCGAGATAGAAACAAACAACACTTCACATTACCGGTACATGAGCCAATATTAAAACTAACCTAAATTCAATTCCATAATACGGGGCTCAGATGTTCACGTAAACACGCGCGTTTCATCTGGAATTGAATTTAGTAATATCAGCGTGTTTAAAGCTGACGTGGACCGTTTAAGCTCGGCTTACTCACGTACGAATACAAATTCGTTGTAGTGGTTCCAGCGGTTCTCTTCAGAGTCCACTCCCGGCTTGAGCTCGGCAGCACCGCCCGCGGTACCGCTGCCGCAGCTGGCCGTCAGCTTGAACCCGTTCTCTTGCAAGTTGTCGAAGGCTTGTTCGATGAAGGAGTGCTTCAGGAAGAACCGGGACGTGTACCGATCCGCCAACCCGTGGTCTGGATCGCGGGACTCGTTCAGCGTCTCCCCAAAAACATCTCGGCACAACGTCACTTTTCCACAGACCAGGATACGTGACAACTTGCGGAATTTCACATCGGCCAGCCCGTCACGGCCGAAAGCGAAGCTTCCTCTGTAGCCTACCGTGATGCATCCCTTTTCACGATTTGGCGGACGAGGATCCGCTTCCCGAACTGCATTTTCTAAGCCTGGAAGCTTGTAGTGTTTCGCTTCCCGCGCTAAGCGTTTGTGTTCGCGGAAACACTCCGGCAGCACGAGGCCGCCGTCGCGGAGGTAATCCAAAACATAGCGGAAGAGTACTCCGTCTCGGTCGAAGAAGATGCGACCGCGAGCATCGCGGGGATGGTCAGGGTCGGCGAGCGCGGTGGCCGGGAGCGAGTCGGGTTCGCGGAGTATGGTCTCGCGCGTGGTAGCGTAATGCACGCCGCCCACGTTGAGTTCGAGCACGTCGGGCGGAGCGTCCGCCATGGTCGAGGGTCGAGGGCGCAGTGGCGCGGCGGCTGCGCGCCCCTCGCTCCCTCCCTGACCCACTTACCGCGCGTCTCGCGAGCCCATCAATAACGCACGCCCGGGTTACTGACTCGAACGTAATTATTTCCCACCCTTTCGAAGGAAAACTTCTCCGTAAAAGCCTTCAAGGTCGTCGTCTATTGTTAGCTAACAGATGGTTTATTATTGCCGATATTCAGACGAATGCTTATTGCGGGGCGGCGGGCGGCGCTCCCGCACCGGTGTGAGTCGCGCGTTGATGAAACTTTTAAATTACGCTTACGTTGCCGGCCACGTGAGATAATTGTTTAGGTACTATTCGCTGCGTTGAAATTTTTACTCATTACAGGAGTTTTTATAGCCGTCGGGGGAAATACATTTCGGGTACAGTGCACCTTTATGAAGGAGATGAAGGTTGACGAAGGGCGAACGTAATTAAACTTTAATACTGGCTCGTAAAAAGTAATGGTAATGAATTAAAAAGAAGTTTGCTAGAGCGGCGTTTATTAACAGGAAAATAAATAAGATGTTATCAAGAAAACGCTGCCACTTTCTCAGATATTACCAATTTATAAAAAATGGTATCGTTTTCTTGATAACTACACAAATACTGAACATAAAATGTAGCACCTTAGTATTTTAACAGTAACAGACTAGGGATCACACGAGATATTTATATCGATATATTTTTCCAACAAGAATACATTTGTTTTCGTAGTAACAATACCTTTTCAGTCCTTATGTATGGAGAAGTTGTTAAACGTGTATTCATCAATGTCCTTTGGGTTTCTGAATTCAGCTTTGTCTATTTGGCTGCTCGGACTGCCGACGGTTTTCAACCACTGCATCCTGCGGGAAAGTTGGCGTTAGAAAACTTTCGTAGCTTTGTACACTGCATGCGGTTAGTTTTTTTTTTCATTGTTTAGCTTTGCGCTAGTGTTGGACTACATTCTACTTTAGTAGTTTAGGCCGAAAGCCGATCCCTACTTCGGAAGTTGGTGAACTAGGTTTTTTTTGTTCTTTGGGAATTGACATTTTCATATTTTACTCTTCCAAGGAAATGGACTACAAAAAAAGGTAACTTTTCAAAATGGTACATTTTCATTTGGGTTTCAGTGTGTGTAAACATGAGCTGCCGCTGCGAGTTTAAAGCAAACTTTATTACTTTTATCTCCCTCGTCGTTTTTCGTCGTTTTTGCTAGATCCCGTAGCGTTCGCAAACTGGTCTGTTACGAATTTACAATATTTACTACGACGTAGGCGGCGTAGCACTTATCGTGTATAAATCTATGGCCACTTGTATTATCAAACCGGAATGAGAAAGGGATTCGAAAGTACTGTTGACACAACAAATGACACAAAATTTTATCTAGAAAAGAGTTATTTACAGATGTAGTGAGTGATTGATTAATCTAATGTCTGTAAGTCTCTGCACGAAAACTATGAATATCTAAATATAACTGTGAATATATCCTAGATTGACTTGTACACTGTTGCATGTGTCAACAGTACATCCGAATCTCATTCTAATCGCGGTTTGATAATACAGGCGGTAGAGATTTATAATCCTAATCATTTCAAGTTTTCAACGTATCAACCGTATAAATGTTTGGAAACAATTGAACAGATGGACTCTACTAAAGCCGCGTTTTCACTTAAGAGTTCTGGATTTATGCGTCGTTGGACTAAAAGTAAATATGGCAATGTATAAAAATGTCCACTTGCTTAAGTTCGGGCGTATATAACTTTGACGAAGTATAAAAATGTTCACCTGTATATTAGACCAAATATAAACATGTTGTGACACTACACTAAAAGTAAATATGGCGATGTACATATAAAAATATCCACTTGCATAAGTTCGGGCGTATATAATTTTGACGAAGTATAAAAATGTCCACCTGTATATGATTGTTGGTGGTGATGAATTTGATCCGTATATGTATTATTATAATCCTGGACCTATAGTAAAGAAAGTAGTCATTTTTATACTCAGACTTGATTAGACTTAGACATTTGTACACTTTGAAAGTAGTCATTTTTATATTTCGACTTGATAAGACATAACCATTTTTATAATTTGATAGTAGTCATTTTTATATTCCGACTTCATAAGACTTAAGCATTCTAAAGTATTGGCCTTCTAATACTCTGACCAATTTTTATTTTATATGTAGACATTTTTATACATCGACATATATACTTTTAGTCCAACGACGTATAAATCGAGTTCTGAGCGAGTATTCGTTCGTTCTTGGGCAGATGAAAACAGGATTTCACATAGCAAAATGTTCGTTCGTCAGCCCACGAACAAGCGAATGCTCGCTCAGAACACTAAGTGAAAGCGCGGCTTAAGGCACGATAAGAGCTACAATTAACAAACAATTCTATTTGTTTTGTGCTGTCAATTTTATGAACATATAAGTTTAGCGGGAATTTAACTGCTGGGACTTAATTGCCGTGCCCTTTTGTAAGTTTATTTGGTAAGATAGAGGCCGACAAATAATTGTAGTTATTATAATATGCAATTTGCGTGTCTCTACGATGTAAGGGTGAGTGTAGGTGTAGTACATTATGTTTATCGGGTTATTCTCACCTGTTACTAGTTATCTGACACCAGTGGTCAGCCTCCGTAGTTCGGGGTTCGAATCCCGGCGAGGGCATTATTTGTGTATTTATTTATCACAAATATTTGTTCCTTGGTCATGGCTGTTTATGTATTTAAGTATCTATATGTATGTATCTATTATATATATCGTCACCTGGTACCCATAACACGAGCCTTAATTGAACTTACCGTGGGACAGTCAAAGACAAAATAACGTGTATACAAAAATGTTCAAAAATATGTCCCAGTGCACTCTAATTCTGTGTAATAAGAACGTCGTAACATATTTATGAGCGGATTCTTTCGATACTTATTTTTGCACTTGACTGGACTAGGTCGATTTGTGTAAGATGTCCCAAGATATTTATTTTATTTATTAGTGATAACAACTGAGATTTTTTTCCCACTTGTTCCCACCAAAAAAAGTGGGGGGACAACTTTGGAAAAAAAATGTCCCAGGCATTTAAGATGCCAAATCACATCATAGATATGCTTGATGCTTCGGAAAAGTAACAGCAAATACTCAACAAAATAAAATAGGATCAATAGCCGTATCATGGCCACTTTAGTGGTTCTTGGCGTTCAAAAGGTGAATGATGTCGTATAAACTGTGATCGCCAACCCACTTGCTCAGCGTGGCGATTATGGGCTTTTACCTAATAGTAGAGGCCAATGCCCAGCAGTGGACTGAGACAGGCTGCTGATGAAACTCGAAAGTGTTAGACTGATACACCCACAGAATTAGATTTGGATAGAAGAAATAAGTTCATTCATTTGTATGGCGACCGAGCGTGTCAGATTTTGTACTGAAGTTGTTACTTACCTATGATTTTAAATATGTCTCAGGCCCTGGAGTATTCATATTTTTTTGTGTTGTTGCAATTAATATTACTTAAGGAGGCCTTATTAATGTTTTTGTTCACTTCAACTTACAAAATTTGACGCCCGAAAGCTGCAAGCTGCGATTAAAGACGGACAACTCAGTGGATTTCACCGAGTTCATTTGACACGCTAAGTAGATACGTTTGCTCGATGTATGGTATATATGACATCTGTGGATACACCACATTCTTGGCTGAGTATACTAGCTATATAATGTAAACCTACACTTTGCAAATATCAAGCGCCGAGGCACATTCCATCCCAGTGACAAGTAGCAAATAGTGTTTGCCTTCCTACGAAGCGGGGTTGAACGAGAAAATGCCTTTCTATCTTGTGGTGGTGCAATAACGACAGAATAAGTAATAGTATGTTAGGAACTCGGCTATTTGAACTACGGAATTACCTGGCAATAAAGTCACTGGCAAATATAGTTTGGATTGGATGAAAAAAACAGGCAATTCCGATACAATCTGATGCTACAGTGGGTTCCACCTACCTTGACTTGAATATTCAAAAACTTGTTAAAAATAAGCATGTATGCAGTACCTATTTTCTATTAAAATTACAGCTCACAGGATTTTTTTGCTAGGTATCTATTAACGGTTAAACGCGCCATGTCAATTCGCTTCTGATTAGTGTAATCAAATACATCATATTTAATCATCATACATCATCATTTGCCAACACGAGAACAAGAGATAGTTAGAGTTTGCCTCCTAACACAAGTATTGCTATACTTACCAGGAGGTGCCGGCCACAAAATACCTACCTATATGTAAACAGATATTGATACCTAATAATTTATTTTTTTTATTTTAATATTAAAATATACCTAACATTTCGTAACTTCAATGTGGGATCACCATAAAAAATTCGCATACCAAATAAGAAAAAAACATATAGGTATGGGTAATTAAGATTTCGAATAAGAGGTTAACATAAACGTCTCAAAATTGAACATACGCATTTTGAATTTCATAAATCCTCAGTATGGCAATTGTGTGGCCCTAGCCCTACCGCGAACTTTGAAATCCGCTAATTTCGAGGATTTGTCTCTGTCATTCTAATGACGCCTTCGTTGGAGCGACAGAGTCAAATCCTGATCCTGATGCACGTCATTCAATTGCAGAAATTATTCAAAATGCTTACAAAACACAAGTCTAGTGTTAAGACCGTCGCTGCGGCAATTAGTTTAACTCGTAATTAACTATACTTTGCGAGGGGGTCGCATGTTTATAAATAAGACCTAAGCATTTTGCAGTTTGTACTTGTATAGTATTAACTTACCTTTCTTCTAGTATTAGGTACACCTCAATCTAGTATTATTCTGTATTGTAGTACAGTCAAGGGCAAAAAATCGAAAGAATCCTCTTTATGTAAATTGAATATAAATATTTTGTAGGTATCACCTGTTATAAAGTGATAATCGAATTTAATATTTGTCTTTTCTGTGTATGATTTTATTTTGTTAATTTGCTCTTATAATTAGTTTATAATATCTTTGCCTGAGATACAGGATCTTCCTAGTTCAGGCGCGGCACAACTATAATTCCTATTATATAATAATGTTAGCACTTTGTCATACTAGCTATAAGGAAATTAATCAATAAATTTCATTTCATTTCATTTTATATATGTTACTACTTTCTATACATTAGGTACACAGAATTAAAGTGCACTGGGACATATTTTTGAGCATTTTTACATCTTTATTTTGTCTTTGGCTGTACCTATTAAAAAGACCTTTCTAAGCATTTCCGCAATTTGCACATCAGTTAACAAGGGTCAACATCTAATGAAGTTCAAAACAAAATTCAAACAGTTAAAATGAGTTTAGTAGGAATTATGAACACGATTACGATCCAATTTATTTCTGATCGTACAAAAGGGTCGTGTGAAACTAACCGAAAATTTAAACTTTAACCCAATCAAGTTTTAACAGGCTTTCACAAAAATGTAAATATATTCCGGCCGTAATTCCCACTACGGCCAATTTGCATATCTTTGTGGGGTCTCGTAGGCGTGTCTGTTTCGTGTTTCGGTTTTGCAATGTCGCGTCCATTCGGAGTAGTAGGGTGAAGATATATAACGGATTTGGCATAAACAATTAATTATAATAATATTGAATAGGCAAAATAATAAAATACCATAATGCTTAATACGCATATTATTGATTAGGTATGCATAATTGAAATATGCATAACATTATTAAATAAAACTGCATTCGTCTTAATATGGATTATATAGTATACCATACTCTTAGAAATCAAGCAAATGAGGCAGATCAGGGTAAAACCCAGACAGTAAGGTTAAGTTCAAAAGATTAATAAGCAGGAGCGACGAAGCGAAGTTGAAGCCTAGCTTTTGTCGATATCTCCTACACATCCTAATGAACACGTCAGACACAAGCAATTAAATAAAACATTAGGTATTACTTGATCGGAACCAGTTCCATACAGGTAAAAAATAAGCCTCGTATGGAACCAGTTCCATACAGGTTAAAAAAAGCCTCGTAGGGTAGTAGGGTAGGGGTAGTGTAGGGTAGGGTTGTAGTTCCATACAAGTAATTTCAAATCCTCGTACGGAACCAGTTCCAAAACTTCGGTTCTGTAGACGGCCGAAGGGATATCATATCAGCATGCGTACGCATTTTTTCCATTGAAATTGGCCGTTTAGTATGAGATACGTAAGCATACGTCTCCGTGCCGAAAGATGGACGCGCCTCATAATAAACGACCATTTTCTAGAAGGAGGCTAGATGAGGCTAGATGAGGAAAGCGATTTTTTTTCTCAAACTTGCAATGAAATGTTGTCATTACGTACGTCAAATTAAACCAGGAAGTACCATCTCGCTGGTTCGATGATTGAACTTGATATGTAACAGGTATTTCATAAAATACTGAAACCTGATGTAAAAAGTTAAATAGATTTAGATTTATTTATTTGCACAACATTTGATTACTATATAAATTACATTGTAGTCAATCCATAAGAATCCACATTGTGCTCGTCAATACAAATTACATAAAATGACAAAATACAAGTAAGAAATAAAGCAGCAAATACATTATAATTATTCACCTAAAGCGGATCGTCTGAACTGATATGAATTAAATGAAAAAATTAAAAATAAAATTAATACCCGAAGTAACTTGTAAAGTGACAGAACAACTTGGCATTTCACCGTAAAAAAAAAAGAACTAATGTCAATGTCACCGGGTAAAAAATTATCTCAAATACGAGTAGTTAAAAAAAATTTGACATACAAGTTGTTTTTATTATTAGGGTTCCGTAGCAAAAATGGCAAAAACGGAACCCTTATAGATTCGTCATGTCCGTCTGTCCGTCTGTCACAGCCGATTTACTCGGAAATTATAAATGCTACAGTAACGAATAGGCTTAAGACTTTTCATAGCATATCGTGGTTCTAAAATCCTTGGAGCCGCTATGTGTAAAATTTTCAAAGTCAAAGTCAAAGTATATTGTAATATTAAATATAATGATTTATACCTTCTCTCACATCGTTACCGAGTTAATTTTAATCGAACGTAATTAATTTTAAAAATGGAACTTGATTTCATAAAAAATGCATACGAAATTAGTTATATCAGAAACCATAAAAAAAACTAGACAATTAGGTTCAAGACACACTATAAAAAGTCTTTGTTCGGTAGTTACATGTAATTTATACGAAAGATTCGAAACTTTCGATAAAAACAACATGATACTTTCGCCATTTTCATCGCTATTTCCGATTTAAGACTTTTTCTAGTTTATTTTGAACACTAATTGTCTAGTTTTTTAATGGTTTCTGATATAACTAATTTCGTATGCAATTTTTATGAAATCAGGTTTGTTTTTTAAAATTAATTACGTTCGATTAAAATTCATTCAGTAACGATGTGACAGTAGTTATAAATCATTATATTTAATATTACAATATACTTTGACTTTGACTTCGAAAATTTTACACATAGCGGCTCCAAGGATTTTAGAACCACGATATGCTATGAAAAGTCCTAAGCCTAGTAACGAAATTTGGTAAGGATATGTGTTGTATGAACTGCTACAGGATTATGATACTAAATTGTAAAAAAAACCATTGGGGTGGGGGCCCTCCATACATTGCTTGTCCATTAATCACGTCACACAATTTTGGCCTGTTTTAGACCCCCCCACCCCCCATGGTGATATTTGGTGATATTATCTGGACCCCCCCCCCCCCCTAGCCAATATGACGTGTAATGTTTTGCCACCTTAAGTAGTCCTTTTAATAGCAATTGAATTTACGTACTTTTTTGCCAACTACGAGGTAAATGTTCGCGAAGTTGTAAAACGTAAAACTTAGTATTTACAAAGTGTTTTATAAAAAAGTAAAGATTTTTTTACTGGCTATAATGCTGTTCAGCAGATTCGAGTGCAACAAAGAATTACACGTGATTTGTCCGATGACCCACCGTCCCCTATGGTGATAATTGGTGATTTTTTCTTGACCCCCCCTCCCCCTATACAGTATGACGTGATTAATGGACAAGCCCTAACTGAGGGATAGAAAGTTTTTTTTAGTTGTATATAAGCGTGTGGAGTATCAATAGAAAGGTCTTTGAAAATTATATGAAGGTTTATAAATTTAATTTTTATTTAAGCAAATCGTTTTCGAGATATCAGCTCTCAAAGTCTGAAAAATGTGTCCCCCCCTCTATTTTTTAAACTACGCGATATAAAGTTAAAAAAAAATATATGTTATTAAACTCTATCAACGATTTTTGGTTTGATTAAAAAATTATCTCCTATAGTTTTTGAGGTAGGTTGATTTAACTGATTTTTTTAATAAAAAATTGATAATGGTACGGAACCCTTCGCGCGCGAGTCCGACTCGCACTTGGCCGGTTTTTTTATTTTGTAGATTCGTTTCGTTCTTTGACTTATTTGTTTGTGAACTGTGAAAATCACTTTCATTTTTTTATTTCATTGCAAGTTTGAGAAAAGCACTATACAAATCTAGGCGAGAAACAAGGTTACAGGCTGCGTATCTCTATCTGGCCTCAGTTCCTTCGGCCAAATATATCTACTTGGCCTGTAACCTTTCGTTTCCCGTCCTCTATAGTAATGTAGGTACTATAACAGCATATTCCTGAGGTTAAAAGAAGCAAGAAATTTTATAAGATGAATTATTGATGAATTTAGTGAAATCTGAAATAAAAATGTTTGTTTTTTTTGGTATTTCGAATGCCTCATTAGTCATTAATTTAAGTCGATAATTGCTCGACAGGTTTCGATCCATTTAGAGGATCCTCATCATGGAGTATCCGGGACCAAAGCCGGACGTGTACTGCTTATATGACCATTATTTGATAAAAGATTGATGATGGACAGCAGCGTCATCATTAGTGGACACATTACTGCGATGTCTGCGATCGCCAATCTGCTCGCCATATGAGCATTTACCTCCTAATGCGTCTATACGCATAATTAATAGGAGAGGCCTACGTCCAGCAGTGGACTATCATAGTCTGATGATGTATGTATGTAGTTGCACTAAGTACATGAGTTTTTTCACTTTTAGGGAGACCCAATTGTGGCAGCAAATGTTTGTCACTCCAGTTACGCTTCGATTAATGATAGAGACAAATCCTCGAAATGAATGCCTTGTTCTCGGTAGAACGTAACGTAAATCATTAGATCCCTACAGTTGCCTATTTCCCTTATTACCTTTGCTTAAATTGCCTATTACAAGGGACCACGTGATCTTTGAACACGTGACTAAGGCTTTGCGATAGGCGGTAGGGTTTATGCCACGTGAATTTCGTTTCATAGCCAGTTTAACAGATATTTAAATTGAGGTATTTTATTGCAGACATATTATTATATTTTGTTAGTAGTAAATAATGTATTTACACAATCTAAATCAAAACTATACCAAACAGAGGGATCTAGTTTTTGGAAAGTCTAGCTTGTACAGACAAGTGCAAAAATAAGTATCGAAAGAATCCACTCATAAATATGTTACGATGATCTTATTACACAGAATTAGAGTGCACAGTGAGTACACAAAAATGTTCAAAAACTGTACTCACTATAGATATAATATACAGTGTGTGTTTTTCATAACGACATTCCTTTTAAGGGGGTACTTTCACCCCTTAAAAGGAATCTTAATGAACTGAAATTAGCATATTTAGTTAAAGTATTAAAAAAAAATTGTTTTTCATACAAATTAATTCGGCACGCAATGTATCAGTAATAACAATAACTAATAAATTAAACCTAACAATTGACATATGATTTCATTGAAATCTCGCTCTTAGTGACATCCTGGCAATTACAATTAATTACCTACCTATTTACATACTACATGTCGGTGACACTTTTCGATGACAAGTCCGTCAAAAATCATGACCCTTGTTCATAAGAAAAGGACTTAACAGCCCAGGGTGCCTAGCCAAGTTGCCAATGGCTATCAGTAGCGTATTTTAGTTTTCCGTCTTTGTCATTCTTTCTTATAAGTGCGACAGAGACGATTAAGCGTTAGGTAATTTTGTGTTAACTAAGAAGGCGGAATCAGATAATCGTTTTGTTTATGTACCGATTGAAAACTTCACATTGATTGAGTTGAAGTGTCAAGATAACATCAAGTTTGTTGATCAACAGACTTTCCTAATAAATTTAATAAAAATGTTTGAACTAGGTAATGTGATTTCTAAGAAGTGATAATGTATGTGCAGTGATTTTTGATATCAGTTCAGTGAATAATACGATTTAAAATGTGCTGGCTAAGACAGTAAGACACAGAAAGAATTGTTGATGTAAATTTGTTGTGCTAGTGTAGTCCAAATCTTGCATGTTTTAAATTGTAGTATTTTCTAGTAATGGATAATTCAGTAAATAATTTAACGTCGGCAACAGTTGGCAGTTACTTTAATGATTTGATCGAATTAAAATGAAAACGAAACTAGCTTTTCCTCTCAGAAACGTCAAATAAATGTTTGCATTACATTGCTGCTCGAGATTTTTATAAAAATTAATTACTCTTAAATAGTAAAGGCAATTGTTATATTATTTTACTAAAATGGTTAACAACACTTTAATCTATCGTTACTTAAAAGCAATGTCGCTATCAAAGACACACACTGTATTATAGTTGTTGATTTCTAAGAATGAACTTTTGATAGTTATAGATTGATCCTTATTAATATGACGGTAAGACTCACAATTTTTTCAATACCCTTAATGTCATATATATACAGCGTGTTTTTCTTCATATGCTATAATTTTAAGGGAAGCTTACTTAGGTCAAATATAATTAATTTCTCAAAGAAACTAGTGTTTTAACTCTTACCGTTATTGAGTTATTAAAAAAATAAGTTTAATCACTGAATATGTATTGCAACCTTTATTACATTCTAATGTTACTTATTTTGACATGTGCCGTCAGTCACCTGAGATTAACTTTTATTTTATTCTTAAGGTTCTCTCACAGTCTCACACTTACCATTTAATTTATTATGTATGAAAACAAAAAAAAATATTTTTATCGAATTTTCCAAAAGCCGATATACCAGACAACTTCTATTAATGGCCCAAGTAACCTGTCTAATTTATCGCAAATCGAAACGAACACCCTGTATAAGGCTCATTTCTAAACTGTCAAAAGTTCATTATTAGAATTTGGCAACTAATAGAATGCCTTTAGTGATATGGGTTAAAAATAAGAGGGAATATCTTCTCCAAACATTCATCATTGGAAAAATGGTATTGTGTAGATCTAGAATATTTAAAAAATGCAACTAAATACAGTATTTAAAAGAAATACCTACAAACTTCATATGCCTTTTTTGGATACCCATCACTGAGAAACAAATCATTTTGTTAATTTTAGTTTCTTATGTCACACACTGTGGCACATGGGCTAGTTTGATATTCATTGAGTCAATTGAAAATATAAATTGACATTTGCTCATTTTATTTTAATTACATACAATAATGTTTCTATGAGTAGCTAACTAGAGAATTGGCTGTTTTTACAACCCATGAGTTTGAATTTTTCAAAGTAATATTTTTACCCAAATGTCCTTCTTGATATCAGTTTTGGTTTAATTACCGTTACTCTTAGCATTCAATACAACAAAGAGAACAAACCTAGCTTGGAGTTGTCACTGTCCGGTAATTCAGAATTTAATAGAGTATCACATTATGGGTCACTAATAATTAATATATTATTACCAAAATAATATTTAAGATTTACGCTGAAAGTGAAAAAGTTAGCATTGTTAACCATACAATGTCCCACCTGTCAACATAGTGTAACCGAAAGCCTTAAATATTATGTCAAACTGTTGGCAACAATACTCTATTGAATTCCGAATTCTTAAGTAAGCCTGAAAAAGGTAAGCTAGTAATAATGACTCACATGGATTCAATTTTGTCCGTAGGTCCCTGAATGTGTCCAAGCACAGTCCCTTGGGCAGTATTCTTGCACCAGCCACGGACGCCCAACTTGTCAGCTTGCTCCTTTGTGTACTAAACAAACAGGTAAAAAATCGTCTATGAACTTTTCTATTAAAATAAGTAATTAATAGGTAGGTACAAAATTTTAACAAGAAACTGAAACAAGTATTTGCGTAGTAAACAAGCGTAATTATATTATCATAAGATTGAATGTCAATACACTCGTTTTCCAGTTGAATCTAGTCCCATTTACACTAGTTTATTTAAAGGAAGTTCCATTAGAAATCACCTCCGTTCAAGCCGGATAAAAAATCCAAATACAATACTCGTTTGGTTATGTTTTCATAATAAGTTTATTACTACTAAGTTTAACATAAACAGTTTTCTCTTACCTTTCGGAAAAACACCCCTTGAACTCGACCAAAAACTTCGAAATCTGATGCTTTGAGTGCCATGGCCGCGGCTACAGTAGTGCTATGTGATCTTAAAAGGCTCACAGAGCTCGTTAAGAGTAATATACGAAGAAACATTAAACAGTCTGAGTCATAAAACGGCCCCACCGGTTAAAATATTATTAGTACGAAATTTACTTGAATAAAAATCGCAACGCCGCATCGCAAATCCGAGAACGATTAACTTTACTGTCACAGACGTCACAGTGTCACTGCCGTCACCACAGCCGTCACTGGTAGAAGACTGTCAATGTCAAACAAATCGAACGCCAGTAGGTTACGTTCGGAGAGCATCCATTTAGCAGAAAGCTCTTTTAAGAAACATAACATTATATTATATTATTACATTATCATTTTAATTATTGATTTAGATAACAAATAAAAATTCTTCAAAAACTTGCTCTGAGTGGAACGCTATAGAAGGGCCAAAATTAAAGATTACCCACAAGTAGAAAAGCGCGGCAAACTTTAAAAATATTTTGATCGTAGACATAAAATACTGTCGTTAAATAAATTGAAATGACAGATAAGCTATTTAAAAAACCGGTGTGACAAATTTTGAATCCTTTGATTTAAAATATTTATTTTAGTTAGTATTTATACGTAATTATTCCGATTTTAGTAATAAAATTTATAATCTAATCGTCAGCGGCAGCAAAATGTTTTTTAAGGCTATAGATTATTTAAAAATTCAAGGTTTAAAACATTACGTGTTGAACAAAAGGTAAAGTTAGAATTATAACCATTTAAGTACTTACATTTATTTAACAGTAACCTAAATTTTTAAAAAAATCTTTTTACATACTTAATGTTTGTTTCTAACTTTAGCAGGAAAGTTATTAGGTTTTTCCTATTTATTACTTAACCGCCAATATTTTGTAGCGTTCCCCGCAAATATGAAGCTCTCTGCATTCCAAAAGTGCCCATCATTCTAAACAAGGCAATACACACAAGCAACGCGACCTGCAGAGAGTATGTATTCAAGCAATACAAGCCGCCATGTCGGGAAGATCACGATCATAAGAACATGCGACTCAATAGGCCCATGTCTCCTCACCTGACCATTTATGCACCGGTCTTGCCAGCTATGACTTCAATAGCTCAACGTATGACTGGTAAGTACCTACCTAATATAGCTTTGATCTTGATTCATAAATAAAGAGGATCGTATTTTCATAGACCATGTATTATATAGGTATTAGACAAGACAAGCATACGATCCGCCGGATTAATATAAACCACCTTAGTTTATGAACTCTTGCAAAATCCAAAAATAATATATGTGCACTATGTGTAGACATGATTGACATCGACATGACAGATTATGGTAGTAGACCACAACATGAGGCACTTTTCGTCGCAGCAAAAACATGTTTTCTTGTTGATATGCACATGCAGCCTGTTTGATCCATCGGACACATTTATGTACCTACCTAGGCTAGCGTGTATATTGTTGGTGGGAAAAATCTGTTTGAACATGATTATCTCTCCAGAGATGGTTATCTGGCGAGCTACGGACTCGCGACCTTTGGACATCTAGAATCTTTGGATATCTAGATACTCTAGTTCTACTACCGCTTTACCTGATGAAATATCGAGGCTTAAGTGTTCAGTAGCTTTCCGTCTTATTCCAAGAAAGTTAAGAATTATCCGTAAGCACCGTAAACTTCTGCAACGCTGCCTGGCGTGATGAACAGCGATCTCTACCGCACAGAGCTTATGCTTTTGATTTTTCAGAATAGGCGTCTTTTTCATATTATTAGAATAGATACCTACAACATATACTTGCAACCATTTGTTAAATACTTAATCAAAGCACAGTTTAGGCAATGTAGTACCTAGAAGTTTACGCTACCTGCTTACTTGTACGTATTACCCTGATCGTTTTAATCTGATTGTTTTATTGCAGGCACAATCTTAACTTTTTACGCTGTATCGCTATCCGCTGGTGCACTTTTCCTCTCCAATGGGATCGACAGCATCGTGTCAATGATACAGAGTTTGAACCTGAACAGTTTTTCTATTTTACTTATCAAGATTATTGCGGGTTGGCCATTCTGCTATCATTACTTTTGTGGAATTCGTTTCTGTTTGTTTAACTTGTGCAAAATTTTGGACAGACCTTCCGTGTACAGCACGGCATACAAAGCTATTGTAGCTTCGGCTGTGTTGGCAGTCTTTTTTGCTTGGCGCTAATTTTTTTCATGTCCACAAAGACAACGTACATAAAAAACTGCATGCACAAAGTAAGTTTTATTATTTATTGTTTATCGTATTGTTTGTATAGTTTCACAATAATATCTTGACTAAATAGGCGTGAAATATAAAGCGGCAAATACACTTTTGGTCGTTCCCCTTATGCGGTCGTCGAATCAAAATACTAGGTTGCCAGACAACCGACAATGTTTGCTTGCGGCGAACGACCACTTGTAATTGCTGCTTTATATATCTGCAGGCCCGCGCGGTCTACTCAGAGGCCAATAACGTGGCTACTTTATAAAATTTGCCGCCTTTTTATATTTGCCCGATAGTCAAAATGACGAAACCAAGAACGCATGATAAAAGGTATAGTAAATCGCGATTATTTTCAAATAAATAGATTTCGATATGGAACTGTGTTTTCTTCCTAAAATGTTTTAAAAGATATAATTAATATAAGTAATTTGAATAGGAATAGCTATTAACGCAGGTTCAACGCCAACGAGGGGCCGCACATAGTGTGCCACTAAGAGGGATAGACATAGTCACTTACTACTAAGAAGAAAGTGCCACATAGGCACTTAGTGACGTATTCAACGCATTTGTCTGGCACTTACATTTAGCATCTAATGCACACACACACAAAAAATAGTGGCACAGTGATAAGGACGGACGATTATCGTTCCTTTTCACTTCCACTAGTAAAAAGTTTCATAAGACCATCCCTTTCGTTCTTGCTATTATTATAACGTTGTCAAATCCATATTAATCCTACATTCATGAACGCCAAAGACCGATATTTGTCTTGGTCCACAGAGCAACGTTGACGTGGCGTGTGAATGACAGCTTTTGTATTTGACGTGTCTTCAAAAAGGTTAACTTTCATATTGACAAGTGTCAGGGATGTCACTGCACTGTCGTCTGTCACTGTCAGTGTCACTTCTCTTGAATTGAAATTAAACGTTGACGGAGAGGCGAGTGCATATAATAATATTATTGTTTTTGTCTAATAAACATAGTATTATATTCTACATCGTTCCAATCGTGTATTCATTACAGAACGATACGAAAATTCAATAACATTTTCTAAAAAATGGCTTTCTGTAGTAGTAACAGGTTAGTGAAAATACAGTAGAAATTAATTATTAAATGAAATTGTTATGTAACGTCCACAAATGTGTTTGTTTTTGTTAATAAGTTAAAAAAGCTTTTTTTTATTCTACAGATTGAGCGCTAAGTCAATGCTAAGCAACTTTAATAAGCTGCCTAGTTTACTTAGAACCGCCCAGTATGCACAAGTAGCTGCAGCGCCTAAGATAACTTTTAAAAAGTTTGAGCCAGAGAAGGTTGAGCATCATGATGTTAGAAATGAACGTCTTAAGAGGCCACTTTCACCGCATATGACTATCTATTCTTTCCCATTACCTGCCATTCTGTCTATAACTCACCGGGCCACAGGTCAGATTATTTAAATTTATTATTTTGTGTTATACGTCTCCTATATTTCATATGTGTATATATGTATCTTTTACATGTCTTTACTTACTGGTTTATTTATTACTTATTATAGTTGGAAGTTATATTTCTGGAATGCTGTCACATATAGTTAGTTTAAGAAACACATTTTTTTAGGTATTATGCTGTCTGGCTATGCTACTGTGTTGGGTGTGGGTGCTTTAGTTCTACCCAATGATATTTCCCACTACATAACTATGATTGACGGGCTCAACCTATCTCCTGCAGCAATCTTCTTAGCAAAAGCCACTATTGCGGCACCATTTGCTTACCATTTTGTTAATGGACTGAGGCATCTTTACTGGGACACTGCTAAAGGATTGGCTATGAAGGAAGTTTACACATCTGGATATGCTGTCTTAGCGACAGCACTGATTTTAACACTTATTCTAGCAGCTTTATAAATTTTAATTAGTTTTATGCTTTCAATTTTTCATTAAAATGGGATGTCAAGTAAATATTATAAAATAACATACATTGTATACTTGTATCAGTGTATAGGGTTTTACTCACATGAGGCACTGACAGAATCATACTGTCTCTTTCTTACCCAAGTGTTATTGACTCAAAAAAAGAGATGCATATAGCATTTCTTAGGTAACATTAAATTAAGTGAATTACTTTAGTTCTTCATCTCACCTTTGGAACACGGCTTTATTAATTTAATCATGTGGTTGTGTATATGTAATAATTATTATTATTTATATTTATTGTCATTATAAGTTTTTACGGAACATTACGGATTTTTTGAAATTTAGAAGTTAATCTGCAATTCAACCGGAGACTGATACGACACGTGAAACGGAACGTTTTAATACACTGACAATGACTGACACGACTTGACATTGACAGCCAGTGCCAGTTCGTCAGACTCAGTGGTGAGTGCGAAATATTGTTTTTGTGAAATAAAACTTCTATTACTCCTCGTTTCTAACACTTGGTGTATATTTCAGAAGGCTACGACGACTTGCAGTGTCCCAAATAATAAATAAAATGGCTTTCTATTGCTGCAGCAGGTACGTGGAAATAAATTATGTAATAGGGTTAGGTTGTTTTTGTGTGATGCTAAAACTATGATTTGTTTACAGATTGGGTGCAAGATCAGTGCTGGGTAACGTCAGCAGGTTGCCTAATTTGTTGGGGACTGCTCAGTACGCGCAGGCAGCCGGTGTGCCCAAGATCACCTTCAAAAAGTTTGAGCCGGAAAAGATTGAGCACCATGATATTAGGAACGAGCGTCTGCATCGCCCAATGTCGCCGCATCTCACTATCTATGCTCCTCAGCTGACCAGCATGTTGTCTATTACTCATAGAATTGCAGGTGAGTTGTCAAAAACTTGTAATCATGAATTTGGCTGTATTTGTGTTTGATGTTGTGAATGTCACGTGACTTTCTATTTTGAGTCTAAAAGCGTTAAAATAAGAGAATTTAGCAGTTATTTATATATGTATGATTGATTTTTTTTCATATAATCTTTATTACGAACCTTTAACTTCATATGTAATGTGGATGTGTAACAGATAAAAAGGTTGATTGGCTAATTAGTGCCACAGATATTAGCTTCCATGCTAATGGGCAATTAAAGATTATTATATTGCGCAACACATTTTATTCATAATCTTGTAAATAACTTTAATGTAGAATTTCATTACATCTGTGAAATATAATTTATTTATTTAACTTTTAGTGATCAATAGAAAAACTTGAATGACATAAGGCAGACTAAATGCCATAAGGCATTCTCTACCAGACAACCTTTAGGCAAAGCAGAGAGATTGTGGGCGGTAGTTTATTCTTCCTGCAAGACAATTTGTGAGCCTTAGTCATTTGAAGCTGGAAAGAACTGTGTTGGTCTCCATAAAGTAATTTATCTTTCATATGGCTCTAATAAGTATAGTAAGATATGAGCCAGACCGCTTAAAAATACAAATATATAAAATGGTCAAAATAGACTGACCTTACTTTTCTATTTTAGGTATGATGCTGTCAGGCTATGCTACAGTATTAGGAGTAGGAGCCCTAGCCCTTCCCAACGACATATCCCACTATGTCACCATGATCGAAGGGCTCAACCTATCTCCGGCAACCATCTTCCTTGCAAAAGCCATTATCGCTGCACCTTTTGGATACCACTTTGCTAACGGACTAAGGCATCTCTACTGGGATACTGCAAAGGGACTAACCATTAAGGAAGTCTACACTACTGGCTATGCTATGTTGGCTACGGCTACAGCTATCACTCTTCTCCTAGCCGCTCTATAGTTTTTCAATCTCATTATAGTAAAACATCATTACATTTTGGTATCCTATTTATTTTCCATGTAAAAAATGCAATAAATTTATTGAAATCAGACTTTTGTTTATTTTCTATGATAACAAGCACTGTTAGCTAAGGTCAGTACATAAAATAACTTATTGAATCTACATGACAGTTTTAAAGACTATTCCACAATTGGAAATAACATCATGGATTGCTTTAAATTTCTCAAAGTCCAGTTTTTCTGTGGTTGCTAGTCCAGTAGCAGCATTCTGGAAGAAAAATGTAATATTAGCATTAGTGAACAAAGTTTCGCTTGTAAAGTGAAACATACAATATGCGTGAAACACGCAATACGTGTAGGTACACATTATATGCGACAAGCGATAAGATACTCAACCCTTAAATTGGCAATGTTCATCACAATTAACATAGTCTTCGTCGACCCACTCTTTGTATTGTTTTTAAGACAGAATTTTCTGCTCTACAAAATGGCGACGAGGCTAGAACCCACGATTTTTTTTCATTTACCAAATTTAAGGGATAATTAGGTAGAAATGCCACGCACAAATTATTTATAGACTCATTCAAGTGTCTTAAATTGATTCTACTTTATTTCGTGAATAGCAAACATTTGTACATTGTGTATTGTCTAGTCATGTCATTAAACATGATTATACTTTCTGTTGCTTTGTGTGAATTGCTAGCGTTACTACCTATATAAATTGAGGGTTATTTTGACCACGTATGTGTGTCACTGACAAGTGACTGACAACAGTCAGAATTTTTAATCATAGATGCTTTGTCACCGAGGTCGAACGTGTTAAACAGCGACCCTACCGCGAAAAACGAAATTCGTAAATTTCGAGGAATTGTCTCTCTCACTCTAATGACGCCTTCATTTAAGCGACAGAACAATTCTCGAAATTTCCGAATTTCGGTTTTCGCGGTAGGAGGCCAGATCAGTTCTCTTGTCCCAGATACCACATACATTTCAAGATATAGGTACGTAACTAGGTACTCACATTGAAAATGACGTTGTTGTTCTTCAAATACTCCCCATAGATGTTGAACAGGTCAGTTCTCTTGTCCAGCAACTCTGCCAAACTTAGGGGAGTGTGAGCAATTGACACGTCTGAGAGGAAGTCTTTAGCCGACAACCAGGTGCGGGATGGCATTATCACAATGTTGCAGGTCGCGTAGTTTGCGAGGGAATCTCGGCCGCTAGCGCGATTTAGACAAAGAAGCTCATATTCGGAGGAGTCGTAGTTGGATAAATCAGCGCCTGTTGGGAGTGAATTATAAATATTATATCGATTAATGTTCCTAGTGATGTGTCGTTTCCGGTAACTTACCCAAAACTGTGTGGGGTATATTCCCAAATGGTAAGTTTCCCTATAGTACCTAATATTGGGAATTTACCGGGAACGACCAGAGATGGGTCGGATTCCTAGATATTTAATAGTTTGATAAAAAAAAAATGTTATTTAAAATCATTTTTATAATGACTGTGTGTTAGGTTAGCATTATTGGGTGGTGTGCGATTGCGAGTGAACTGTGACTTGTATATTTATGTAAGTAGTAAAAATACCTCTAGTATCAGGATTAGATATTTAGCGAATTGATGAATTCACTGCAAACGCGTATCAAAATTCACTCATTAGGTAGGTTATCTGGTGATATGAATTTAAAATTTTCATCAACATCAGTATCAGTAAAGCTATTGAAGCTACTGTCTTCGCTCAACATATGATCCTCAAGGAAAAAGTAGCACACTGCTTGGAAATTTAAATGGGGAACTAAATACTCACTTGATACGAAGGCGACATCTCCATAGTTTTCTTTCAGACAAGTAAGAGGACTCTTATCAGTTGGACATTGCTTCTTCAGAATCGATACGTCATCGCCTGAAACATGAGTTACAATAAGAAGGTGGATCTAGATAAATAAGAATAATAGTGTAAACGTTAAACAGAGATAGCAAAGTACCTACGTAATAGTATTATTATGAAAATGTTTGTACGGTCGAGGAATTTAATTTCCTACCCATTTCGTACCTTGTCATAGTAGCTATAATATGACATTCCTTCCTAGCAGCGTTCATATTGATTGTCACTGTGACAAGGTACGAAATGGGTAGGAAATTAAATTCCTCGACTGTACCTATAGGAAAAATAGTAGCTTTAACTTAGGAAAATAATTCGAAATCTACAGGTAACTACTTATAATGAAAACAAGAGTAAGGTAGAGCCTGCTGAAGGGCAAATTTTAAGATTCGGCCCTCGAAAGCGCGCTTTTGAAACACAGACGCGTGGTCGAATTAGAGTGCTCCAAAGTCTCGAGTGTACTAGGACTACTAGGTATTCTAAAATAGTAGGAATCAGGTAGAAACTTAGTTTCGACATCGCCCACAGCTGTAGGTAGTAAGTAATATTATGAAAAGTAAAATTATTAGAAAAATGTAACCTCTCGGATTATTTTCAATTTTGTTGACGCCTGGTAAGCACGATCCTCCAGAGAAAAAGCTGCCAACTTTCTTCACGCACTGCGAAACAAAAGTTAGTTGGTCATTACTATAAGCACCTACTATGAACTTGTTACAAACTAACATATTACTCGTACATTCTCGAGCGCTTTAGAAGTCAATATGAAGTCTGGTAGTAGTGGATACTTAAGTAACTTAAATACTTTGGGGTAGAAATAGAATATGGATGATTAGGGCCGATTCAGACCGGAATGGCAGCCCTTAAACTTATCTGCTGTGTTGGAAAGTCCTTCTGCTTTGCGACTATTCGTATTGACGCGTTTTTGTAGTAATTTTGAAAATCCATTGCGAGGCTTGGCAACGTTTAGGTATTAAAACATTGACTACAACAAGATTTTGAACTAAGTAACATGGTGAAACCCACTCCGTTAAGGCTGAGTTTGCAGTGGTGCCAAAATATTCGGTGCTGAGCAACCCAAATTGACAATCATTGTAAATACCTGGTTTTAAATTACACTAATAATAATTGCTGCCATGTAGTATAACTTTGAAGGTAGGTACCATTGCTGTACCTAGGTCTTGTTATGTTGTTTCTTTTTAAATCTATATACAAAATAATAGGTACTGATAGTCACCTAAAATAATAAATTTAATGTAAGCAAGCGGGGTGAACTAATATACCTGTAAATATAGGAAAACACCTCGAAGCCAAAATTAATAGTTAGGTACTCAAGTATTTACGGTTTCATCGAACATACAACTTTTACACACAGCTTAAGAAAACTGTCTTAGCATCTAATGTAACCAGACATTAGACATCTGACACAAACTGTAAACTTTCCTTTGAAAGTTTTCAGTTTTTCCTTAAAAAGTTATCTTGGAAGTCCCACGTTGGGTGCCATTTCTATTAACGGGCACTAAATTCTCTAGCTCAGAAACTTTGATACTTTGCGCTTTATAATAAGGTTTAATATCGTACTAACAGCATCAGACGTGATATTATGAGCGTTTTGTTTATAGGAAGTAAAGCGTAGGTCCCTTAGGACCTCGGGAGCTAAAACTTTTAAGAGAAGATTGCAGCGTAGATAAAAATACCAATGTAACATTTTTGTTATGATGTGTCAGGTTTAGTACGAAGCGTTTGTGACTGATGAGTGCAGCTGCAGCAGTGGCCAAGATGCCATTCTTCAATCATATACGATAAGCTATAAGTCTTGAGACCATTATAATGTACGGAAATGGTCACGTGACTATTTGTTCGAATCTGTCATTGTCATACATTTATTACTTAGTATCTTGGCTAAGCCTGCAGGTTGGTTTGTGAAAAGCGGCAAGACAGTTCTACTTTCAATTTCAATCCAAAGATTGCGGGTTTGCACATGACATAAATAATTATATAATTATTTGTCGGTCGTTTTTCGGAGGAACGTGTAGGAAAACACTTCGAGGAAACCGAACTATATAATCCCAATATGGCCCAGTTTTCCCTCTGGGTTGGTATGAGTACCTAGGTCAGGTAGGCAGTTGGGTTGGGCAAAACTTAGTGGCCATTACAAATCTCAGAATTAAGCTCATTTATCCGTGGTAAATGCCAGGAAAAACGCAAGGAAGACACTGATGACAAATCTTGTCTTGACTTTGGTACTTTGATATTTTAATATGGTACTTACATCGTCAGGTGTGATGAGCCCCTTGTTTATGAGGTAGTAAAGTGGCGCGTCGAGTCCGCTGAAGCTTCCGAAAGGATCGTGACATGACCTGAAAGTTTACCTCGGTTAAATACAGCGACTTTCGAGAACCAGCTTAGTGATAAAGGTAACGATTAATGTTTGATCAGTTAATTTTACCGGGTACAGATAAGTTAAAGTTTTAATCGATGGAAAGATAGAAGGAAAAAGAGAAAGAAGAAGACCACGGAGAGCCTACATGGAGCAATTGAAGGAAACTATAGAAGTTGAAACGTATAGAGAGCTGAAGGAAAAGGCAGAGAATAGAATAGAATATAATGGAAATTACTCCACCGACAAGAGCCAAGCTCTTAAATAAATGATGATAATGATATGTAGGTACTTCGTACTCTTCGTTGGTAGGTGTAGGTACTTATTTTCAGAAATATTGTTAGGTTAATTAGATGTCTAATTTGTTACAGAAATCAAATGACTCATATTTTTTATGGGAATCTTTTCGCTATCAGTAGTAGAGGGTAAGATAAGTGAAATAGGCGTATAGTTGGCTTTGGCATTTGTCGCCACGCCACCTGTGTTTATTTAATTGGTGTTGCACTAATGAGTCCTATCAAGTTCTTTGTTGTGATTAATGATTACTTGTGATCGTTGCGTCAAAATTGTGGAATAACATTTTGTATATTTTAAGCCATCAATCTTGTTGTGATTAATAGTCAGTAACATTTCGGTTTGGTAAAGGGTTGTTCGTAATATTTTATTTACAAAAGATGAGGGTTTTGTTGAGTTATATTTTATTTATTTCATAAAATTTTTGAAAATAATATATTTAAAGTTGAAATTTTCGTTTAGGTACTTACTTTTTCTAAAATATCTGACATTGAATTGATTGAATATCAGACACGTGGGTACGTTTGTGGTCACAAGTACCACTGGTACATCATGCTCTATCGCTCCATACTTTTTAACGACTTTACCGCTCGTATTAAGATTAAGTATGTGCCTACTATACGATTATAATAATAATATATGTGATCAGAAATCAGAAAATTTATTTGCCAAGATACAGTTTTGTGATTGATCTAGGTAAGTAGTATTGTTAATTTGGTAAAAGAATCGGATATCGCGACTGACTTTCAACTTTGAATTGTTTGTCAAGGACAAGTGTTATATCTATATTATGTTACCTCTTCCCTCTCGCGTCCTCTATCTTGCGCAAAGATGAGCTCTTCGTAACAAACGCGACGGCGTATTTTGGTTTCTTGTCCAGCCCATACACCTCGAGGAGACTGGTTCAGGTTGCATTTTGAACATATAGCTACCTAGCAGGGCGCAGGCCCGCAGTATGCGTCGAGCATTGATCGAGAGTGCTCCGGACGAGGACCCTCTTAATGAGTCGAAACATGTCGAGCAATCATCGACTTAAAAATACGTCAGTAACCCGGTTCGATAATATTTTATTTAACATATGGCCTTTGCCCTGCAGTGGGACAGTACAGGCTCTTAATAATAATAATAAAAAAATAATAACATATAGCTACCTGCCCTAAACTACCTACTACCTACTACTACTACTACTACTACTAACTACTATAAACTAAATTACTTTAAAAACTTAATTTACCTCATTCCCCTCAAATCCTCAATTTTCTGGAAAGATGAGCTCTTTTTGACAACAGCTACTGCGTATTTCGGCTTCTTGTCCGGTCCATAGACTTCATGGAATACTGGGTGCAGGTTGTATTTCTTCGCGGCGTTGGCTACCTTCATGTCATCAACTGCAGCTAGGTCGGCGCCATTCTCTTGGACCTATGTAATATTATAAATATAATATAGGTAATGTCTAATACCTAGATTATGAAATAGAGTCGGACGACGTTAAATCTTCCAAGAAAATGTAATAAAAAGTGTGTATAACAGTGACAAATATAGTTAACCGTTAAGCTAACTGATAGAAAGGGTTAATGAGCTCCAAGGAAATGTATCTTTGGGGGAGGCCTATGAGCAGTGGACGTCTTTCGGCTGATATGATGATGATGATGGTAACGAAGGAAATGTAATATGTAAACATTTTGATGAAAATGTTGGCGATATGTTGTACACACTTGAAAGAAGTATGTCGGTCAAGTTATTCTTTTATCTTTTGAGCCAAAATATAATGTGGAAAAGTAAGAAATCGTGATTTTGATGAATGTCAGAGAAAATGAAGAGTACAAATATAGGGATATCTCAAATTTCTTTTCAAGGACTTTATTTTGTCGAGAAAATTTTTACGAAATGTCCGAAGAGTCCGAATCCCGACCATCAATCCTGTCAATCCTATTATCTACGGCTTACAATTTAAAGTCCTTACACTCTTAAGGCACTCCGCTTCTGAAGCCGCCTGCATACAATCCAGCCTAGGGCGGATATCGCGGCTGAACGCGAACGTCGACATGGTACGGCACTTAGCGAGGGCCACACTGGAGGTTACGCACAGTCTGAAACAAGGTTGAAGGTCAAAGGACGATAATCCCTTTCGCTAACCTATGGTATCTGTCGCTTTTTCCGTCAGGAAACGAAAATATTTAAACATTTGCTGTGCAATGTTGCCGTGTGGTGACAGCAGTAAGAATACATTTGTCACCACCCCAACTCTTCCCGCGGGTGTCGTAAGAGTTGGTTAAGGGATTGAAGTGTCGCTGACCATTCTTTGATAGAAAATTAATGATGGGCAGCAGCGTCATCATAGTGAACACTGAACACATTACTGATATCTTGCCCAGCGTGGCGATTATGGGCATTTACCTCCTAAAGCGTCTATACGCATAGTTAATATATAGGAGAGGCCCACGTCCAGCAGTGGACTGAGATAGGCTGATGTGCCCATAAGCAACGTATTTGCTTGCCATTAGGTAGGCCGTAGTCCCGTGCGTACTAAGTCTTGGCATATCTACTTTGCCACATATTCTTAGTATTCTTACCATAAAAATACTATAACCAGAGGACTTACCCTTACAGGATCGGTATTTAGTACGGGCTACCTGATGGCAAGGAAATCCGATGCTTATGGCCGCTTGCAAGTTTAGACTTGTTACATTGCCAACCCATTAAACCCGTTGATGTTGTATTTAATAGCCGTGAGAGGACTGCAACTCGTATTAATCGCCGGGCTGTCTTGAAAACTAGTATGGCGTAATACATATCCAAATTTATACAGTGAGCACTGAATAACGAACATCTTAAACATGTTCTCTACGTAACTTGGTGACTCTCAATTTTCCGTCACAGCTGTTTGAAACTACTACTCATTTATATTCGCGTAATGTCCCATTTACTGTCTACTCAATAAATATCGCCGCTATTGGCGCAGACATTGAAAAGGGACGATAAAAACATCTTTTCAGCCGATCCGGTTCACGTTACGCATACGGAATATACTAGTGGGCTATTTTGTAAAACTACTAATGGTGAACCGTGTCTCCGAGGAATAGGGTTCAAAATTTACTCCCATTTAATGGGTCTTTAGAACAGCTAGCTGGGAATAACTCGAGTATGTCAATAGGGAAAGGTTAAAAGGTTAATGCGAGGCTTTAGATCTTCAAGCGGACAAGCTTGAGGCGCTTATGAAACTTGAGTTTATAAACGACATTAAGGTTGTTTGATATTCTTGGGATACGTGTAGAGTTAGCGTGTCAACTGAAATGGTTTACAAGCTTGGGTGTACCTACTAAATAGTTTTACTTTATTCTGTAGTATACAGTGTATACACTATCCCCCTACTGCATGACTCAAAATTTTTTTCATACATTATTATGGTCTCACCCTCTACCTTATTGCCCGATTTCGACTGCGTCGCTAGCGAAGTGTTAGTATGCAGATTATGATTGTGAGTGAGCCTCACCAATGCTGAAAGTTAAGCGGAGCCATTAATGAGTCCGCTCCGCTCGTGGAATAAATATGCTTGGAATAATGATGCCTGAGCAACTGGCCAAGTGATGACCGGTCAGCTAAGCAGCAAATTATTTTATTTCAGGTGTGTTCTAATCGTTCATTTGGTTTCAATGCCTGTTATGGAGATTTGTTTGTGTTATGTAAGAGTGCATTTGTTTTGTGTTTTAGTGTCACATGCAGATAAATTTTGAGGTTTGACTATAGGAGCGCCATTTCCTCTCACGATGACTTCGGTATAATTGGCTTTCTTCAGGTAGGTCGCTGGTACGATGGGTAGAGCACGTTTTCGGCTACGTGCTGTATTGTATCTTCTGATAGAACGAGCACGTTGGCGAATCAGTTGGGTAGTATTTAAGTGCCATTTCTAGGATATGACGTGGGATGGCTTAAGAAGATAGTTGCTAGATAGTTCAGCTCTTTTGCACATAAATATTAGGGAAAAATACTTTTCTCAAACATGCAATGAAATGTTGTCATTATGTTCGTCATAATAGGCTTTAAAGTATGACGTTGCAGGCGGATGCCCTCGAGATAATACTAAAGGATTTTCATACGAATTTAATGGCCTAGGCCGGTAAGTAATATTTTTTTAAAACATGGCGTCGGTTTTCATGGACAGGCTAAACAGCTAAATTCTGTTTTTTGATTGTCGTATTTTTTATTTCATTGCATATGTTTGAGAAAAGCACTATACATGCCTCGCAGTGAAATGGGCTTACCGGCTTCGTATCACTGTCCATGCCTACTCAGCCGATAAGCCCATCTTTCCCAGCGTCTGCAGTAATGTACTATTACAAGACCGAATTACGTACAAGAGTTTTGATCCCAAGTGTTTTGTTGAGTTCTAATGTCTGTGGAAATTTGTGTAAGAACGCAATTTGTTGGTAGTTTAAGTGTAAATACATATCCGTAGGACGTAGGACCTAAAATTACCTGACAATAGGCTCCGGAGCGCCATGTCCTCTCTCGATGACTTCGGTATAGTTGGCTTTCTTCAGGTAGGTCGCTGGTGCGATGGGTATGTTGTCGGCTACGTGATGCATCTTCTCAGACAGACCGCGCACGTTGGCAAACCATTGGGTAGTCCTTGTGCTATTTCTAGGATATTATTATGACGTGGGACGGCTTCAGAAGATAGTTGCTATCTAGTCCGGCTTTTTTGCACATAAATATTACTACGGAAAAATACTTTACAAGACCGAACTATGTAAAAGAGCTTTGATCCCGAGTGTCCTGTTGTGTTCCAATGTATGTACCTACCACAGATTTGTGTAAAATGCAATTTGTAGGAAGTTTAAGTGTTAACACATATCGGTAGCACCTAAAATTACCTGACGATAGGCTGCGGAGCGTCAAGCCCTCTCTCGATGACTTCGGTATAGTTGGCTACGTGATGTATGTGATGGATGTGGAATGACTCAAGAAGATAGTTGCTAGATAGTCCGGCTCTTTTGCACATAAATATTACTACAGAAACATACTTTACAAGACTGGACTACGTGAAATAACTATGTAATACTCATTGACCCCGAGTGTCTTGTTGTGTTCTAATGTCTGTGGGAATTTGTGTAAGAACGCAATTTGTTGGTAGTTTAAGTGTAAATACATATCGGTAGGACGTAGGACCTAAAATTACCTGACAATAGGCTCCGGAGCGCCGTGTCCTCTCTCGATGACTTCGGTATAGTTGGCTTTCTTCAGGTAGGTCGCTGGTGCGATAGGTATGTTGTCGGCTACGTGATGTATCTTCTCAGACAGACCGAGCACGTTGGCGAACCAGTCTGGTAGAGGGTTGGTCGCGGCTCCTGTTGAGGAATAAGATATTATTTAACCTACTAAATAACCTACTACTAAGATATTATTTTAGGTGCCTACTGCTACCTCGCCGAAATATTTTTCGTCTAATCCTACTTCCCAACCAACTTATGGCAGATGATTCACTTGAAATACCAACATTTATTATTTGCCAACTTTCATTTGGCTGAATTTTCATTTGGCAACTAGGTTAAGGTGGATCATCATAATATTTGTGAATGATACTTCTGCGCATCGTTGGTATGCCATTGTGATGATTCCATATTATTGATGATGGGAACAATAATAGTCTTGCCATTGATAGATATCTTCGCAGTAAGGTTATTATAAATTGTTTTTAATGGAGATGGTAATGCGAAACGTAATTTATTGTTATATTAAGCGTATACTATACCTATCATCATCATCATCATCATACCTATACGGCACCATTATTTGTATTTAGGTATATTTATTTCGAAAACGGTTTTAGTGATTTTTTGCGGGTTTTCTTTATATTTGAAGGCGTATTCCCATATTTAGGAAAAAATCCTTAGGCCTAGGGCATAGGTAATAACTAATAACTTTAATTCAAGTCCTGATTGTTATTACTTAAAAGTTTTAAATTGTCGACTATTATGCAAGCAAATCAGTCTGGAACGGAGTTTTTGATTGTAGAGGATAATTTGGGTCGCGAAGAAAAAAGTAGATTTATTTTTTATTACATTACAAAATAATATTACAATACCTATGGCATTTAGGTACCTCTACGCAATCATAGGTATTTATGTGCAAAATTGTTATTAAACGTTAAACAGTGTGTACTCGTCGTGTCATAACATAACCATAAGTTGTTAAGTAGGTACCTACATATTCGAATATTCAAGGGGACTCGCAACCAATATCAATACTTTGGCATCGTTTGCAAACCAGACGACCTTGCATGCAAGTTTCGTGGCGCTTTTACTCCAGTCAACAGGGTTGACAGAAGCTAATTAGGTACAAGAAACCAAAAATTATTTTTATTTTTTTTATCTATTATTTAATAAGCAGGCAGGCAGTTAGAAAACGGATGTAGCCTGTATCTAGTGATCATTGTGACAAATTAACGTTATTATTACTACGGAGTATATCTAATAAAATAGTGATGATCCGTTACATATTCATTATCAATTCCTTAGCTTAGGTATATTATAAAATGAATTAACCAACATTTTTTAATTATTAATTTTAATGTTGATACGATGATGTGGATATTTGTCCTTAAGTGGTCTACTGTAATGTTTGACACATTTTGTAAGTACGAGGTATAATTCCCAGCACTGCACCCCGTGAGGTCAAGTAAAATGGAGTAAAATATGCAACAACAATTATACAACAATGCATAACCATTTTAACTGAAAAAGCATCCATAAGTAATAAATGGGTCAAACGCAAACCCATGTTCGGAGTCTTTCCGGTGGACATTCTAAAAGTTAAGGCCTATAAAGCTTGATTTTCTTATGAAAGCCTAATCTTCATTAAGATGTACTCCTTTTTCATTGCGTTGTATAATAAAAATCATTACTACCTGTCCACAGGCTGTTAACTATCGACCACAGGAAAGAAAAAGTGCGTGTTCAGCTGAACTGTAGAGCCCCTCTTTCCTGTGGCCAATAATAAGCAACTGGTAGGAGTGTAGTCGTGATTTTTATTATACAATTCAATAGGGAAGGAGTGCCTTTAAATGATAATAAGGGTTTAATGAGAAAATTAACTCTCATAGCCCTTTACTTTTAAAATGTCCACCGGAAAAACTCGTAACATGATTTTAAGTTTGACCCAAATAGTTGTTGATTGGAGTATTGCAATACCAGACAGATAAATTAAACCTAGATATGCACAGGCACTTGAACCTAGCTTACCTATAGTTTATTTTTGTCGTGCATCGCGCACGAACATGTTAATATTATCTCTGATATAAAGTAACTAGAAAATACTAGACTGCGAGTTCCAAAATTTACGCTTTTACTTATCGTGGAAATGCACGAAATGACTATGACCACACTATGACCGTGACACGATACATTTTAGGTTTATGTACACAAAGGATAAAAACAGGACCCTATTACTAAGCTCCCTGTTCGTCCGTTATGTCCGTTTGTCCATCTGTCTAACTCGAGTATGTCTGCCGTGAACTTACGAAAATAGTGAATTGCTTGCCACTTTTCTATCAAATGCAAATAATTTAGAAACATATTTAAGTAGGTACTAGGTTGAATATAACGACATTATATCTGCCGCGTGGTGGCGGCATTAAGAATAGAATTTACCACTACCACTACCCCCACTTTTCCCGTGGGTGTCGTAAGAATCGACTAAAGGATTGAAGTCGCACTATCCATTTTATGTAGTGAAGATTGATGATCGGCAGCAGCATTATCATGAACACATTACTGCGATCGCTAATCTGCCAATGCAGCGTGGAAATATTGGAAATTATGGGCATTTACCATTATTTACATATTTTCGTAACAGGGACCGGAACCGTTATTTTCTCCATACAAAAAGAACGGTTCTTTTTTCGTTCTTTTTCGTTCTTCTGTATATAAATTGTAAGTTAATGGAGAAATTACATAAAATATTGAACACTACATAAAGAGTATAAAACATTTTAAAATATTGCGCTATTTCGAGGTGTTTGTAAAATACCGGTTTCGCTCCCTGCCTCCTAATGCGTCCATGCGCATAGGTAAGAGCAGAGACCTATGTCCTAGACTATGCGAAGGCTGATGTGAAGCAATGTGTGATAAATATAATACATACCAGCAGCAGCAAGTTGCTTTATCTTCTCCCTCAACGGCGTCAGACTAGCAGTGACGTCATTATGTCCCAACAGACCCTGCCAAGGCCTAGCGGCCCATGAGCAGGCCTTCTCCCGGATCGGAACCTTGGACCCGTCGGCGCAGAGGTAGGCGAAGTCGTCTGGGTTCTCTGAGGATTGGCTGGCTGGAATGGTTCCTACTGGCAACTGGTGACAAAAGGTTGAGGATTTAGAAACTGGAAGTTATAGATACCCTATATTGGAAGGAAGTTTCGACCGAATTCTAGACTGAAAAGATACGACTAATACATATATACGATTTTATTGCATGTTTGATAAAGTTTTGTTAAGGATATGATTGTATATTGGATATTTGGGAGATATTTGTGACACTGTACTTCATGTGAGGCAGGCCACCTTAATAAGAATCCGTATGTGGTGACGGCCTGCGAGTGCAGTTGGTCTGTGTCTGCCTATGTAGAAGTGGCGCCAATCTGGCTAAGATTTCTTAGGTACAAGAAGGTAATTTATATGTAAGTAAGTATAGAACTTCACTTACCCCGAAGAATTTGCTGGAGGTGACCTTGTCCGCCCGGATAGCTACCACCGTCTTACCCATTAACTTGCCGCTAAATAGTTAATACTATTTATGTTCTGGTTTGGGGGTAAGATAGCCGGTGTAATTACTGGCATAGAGGCAATCCATCCAAGTGCTCAGGGTAGGCAGCGCATAGGCGATTTTTTGGCCTCAGTTCCCGCTTGCCATCAGATGATCTGAGAGCTCAGTTGTCAAAAAAAATCCTCACGTATATGACCTTCGTGAAGGCAACCTGTCTGCCATTATTCACCAAGCAGCTCAGTGGCCCATTTTAACCGCTAAAGTTGCCAGGGTAGTCACAGA
The DNA here is from genome assembly GCA_025490895.1 of Thaumatotibia leucotreta. Classification (NCBI taxonomy): domain Eukaryota; kingdom Metazoa; phylum Arthropoda; class Insecta; order Lepidoptera; family Tortricidae; genus Thaumatotibia; species Thaumatotibia leucotreta. The sequence goes on along the minus strand of JALPQI010000972.1, from coordinate 86,645 downwards.
TTCCCGGTTGTTCGCATAACGTACACAGCACAATGTAATACGTAAGTAAGTACCTATAGTACTCCACTTACCCCGAAGAATTTCCTCCTTCGTGAAGGCAACCGGTCTGCCATTATGCGTTAAGCACCGCAGGGCCTCCTCGTAGCTGTTGCAGTTGTCAGGGTAGTCACAGATTTCTGGGTGTTCGCATAACGTACAAACCACAAGGCAATATGTAAGTATGGTACTTCACTTACCCCAAAGAATTTCCTCACGTATATGACCTTCGTGAAGGCAACCTGTCCGCCATTATGCGCTAAGCATCGGAGCGCCCCCTCGTAGCCGCTGAAGTTGTCAGGATAGTCACAGATTTCAGGGTGTTCGCATAACGCACACAGTTGGCTGTATTGAGCCTCTGTAACAAAGAAGATACTTGGTGGGTGAGTTCATACAGTGCGTAAAATAATTATAAGGCGGGCGCTAAATTAAACTACGCCCGATTCATAAGTTTAGTGTAACCACATTTTTTTAAGTTACACTTCAATATGCTATTTTTTTAAGGTCAATGTCAGCCTCCGTAGCCTAGTTGGTAGTGACGAAGCTGGAGGCTCCGGGTTCGAATCCCGGCGAGGGCATTATTTGTGTATTTATTTATCACAAATATTTGTTCCTTGGTCATGGCTGTCTATGTATTTAAGTATCTATATGTATATATCTATTATATAAATATCGTCACCTGGTACCCACATCACAAGCCTTACAATTGAGCTTACCGTGGGACTAGGTCGATTTGTGTAAAGATGTCCAAAAATATTTATTTATTTATTTAATTTGCTTTATTAGTTTTTTGAGTTGTATTTTTAAGTAGTGTAGTAGTGGTTAGTGGTTTTTGAGTTATTTTTAGATGGATTAGCCGAGGTGTATCGAAAGTTCCTCCACCTTCAGCACCTCCAGCGTTGGTAAATTTCGATATTTTTTCTTTCGAAAGATTTTTTCAAAAGTAATATAGCGATAATAATTGCAATGTTACGACAGTTATGAACAAGATAGACGGGTACATACGCTTTTGTAATTACCTGTCGACGAGCGCTAAACTCGGGTGTCTTGCATTCTATTCGGTACATTACGGATTGGATTTTTTGTATGTAGATAAAATGTTTATTATGTTAGCCATATTCAATTAACAACCAATCACCTACATTACCCAAAAAAACCTGATTACAAAGGACTTGTCCGTTAATCACGTCACACGATTTTGGCCCAATTTAGACCCCCCCACCCCCATGGTGATACTTGGTGATATTTTCAGGACCTCTCCCCCCCCTAGCCAATATGACGTGTAATTTATTGCCAACTTAAGTAGTCCTTTTCATTTTTTTATTGACCACATGTCACATCATTTTATTGTACTTAAAACAATGTTTAAACATAAAAGACTATTTGTTATCTCTCACTGGTTCCCAAGATACAGGCTCGGCCTAGTTTGGGAACCACTGTATAAAGTGTTAATGTATTTTTTTTCTCTTGTCTCAATAAACATTTCATTTCATTTAATTTCATTTCAAAATACTTACATCAGTCGTCCGGACTTGTCTGTTTAAAGCACAGTAGCAGTTTATTAGGCGAATCCTTATTATGTCAGGCGTATACATACGATAGTTATGTACGCACCTAACTAAACGCATAATAGGCATCTACATCTTTCATCTGAGTACCTACCTATATGTGCCACCAAGATCACATACGTAACGAGGCTACGGCAGAATTGTGCCCCAGACACCTATAAACGTTACGCCGAGATATACGACCGGAACTAAGCATTACTGCTATTTTTAGACTTAAGTTGCATCGTAAGGAGGTTGCGGTTATATTATAGCTGTACTAAACCCTGATTGTCACTAAGGTGAGGGTAAATTTAATATTCTAGTGAAGAACAATGTGGTGACTATACTAATCGTCAGTAGAATCTAAAAAAAAAATGTAAACGAACATAATATATGTACAAACTTGCATTATTCCATAATCACGCACTCTTAGAACACTATCTAGGTTCTATATTTTATTACGAACTCAAAATCATAAACCTTGAGTTCATATACCATGTCAGCCTCCGTAGCCTAGTTGGTAGTGACCCTGCTTACGAAGCTAGAGGTTCCGGGTTCGAATCCCGGCGAGGGCATTCTTTGTGTATTTATTTATCACAAATGTTTGTTCCTTGGTCATGGCTGTCTTTGTATTTAAGTATCTTTAAGTATCTATCTATTATATATATCGTCGCCTGGTACCCACATCACAAGCCTTAATTGAGCTTACCGTGGGACTAGGTCGATTTGTGTAAGATGTCCCAAGATATTTATTTATTTATTTTATATACATTTTTAGTTAAAATTATCGATATTAAAATAATTATCGGTATTAAGATATTTTTATATCCGCGCAGGAGTCCGTCGGATGGACCGGTCATTTTGGCAATCTTTGGGAGAGGCTGATGTTCTGCAGTGGTCGTCATTCGGCTGATATGATGATGTTAGTAATTTTAAACTTAAGGTATAGGTTAAAAGCTAATTCACACTGAAACTTACTCCAAGCGGGCCTATTACCGCGAAAATCGAAATGTACGTGAATTTCGAGGATTTTTCTCTGTCACTCAAACGAAGGCGTCATTAGAGTGAGAGAGACAAATCCTCGAAATTTAATAATTTCGCTTTTCGCGGTAGGGCCGCAGAATGTGTACCTAGGTAGTATTAGGTAGGTCAAAAGCTGATTCACACTGAAACTTACTCCAAGCGGAATTGGTCTTCTGATCCGGCGACCACTTCCCAACGATGCAGGACTTGGTGAAGAAACTGGAGAAAGCCCTGAGCTCATTCTCTTTCGGGGAGAAGTTGACATCGTTCATCTTCGGGAACACGTTGCGCTTCATCAGCATGGTTAGTGGGATCTGTGGATAAAGATTTTATAAATAAATATCATGGGACATCTTACACAAATCGACCTAGTCAAGCCCGCGGGAAGCTCAATTAGAGTCTGTGGCTGTGATGTGGGTACCAAGCGACATATACATAAATATACACCCATGACCATGACCAAGAAACAAATATGTGATAAATTAATACGCAAATATAGCCATCGCCGGGATTCGAACCCAAAACCTCCAGCTTCGTAGGCAGGGTCACTACCAACCTGGGACTGGAACCGGTACAAAAATAGCGGTTCTTTTTTCGTTCTTCGGTATATAAATTCTAAATAATGGAGTAATTAAGAAATGTGATATTTTAAACTAGGTACATAAAATATTGAGTAGTACATAAAGAGTGTGAAACATTTTAAAATATTGGGCTATTTCGAGGTTTTTGTAAAATAACGGTGCCGGTCCCTGCTACCAACTAGTCTTCGAAGGCTCAGAAAGGTTTCATGAAAATTACAAGAAGGGATTTTATATTTTCCAAATGTTTATTTTTTTCATTTTGGAAACAAGGAGCAAGAAAAGAAAAGGCTCAAGAATGAATTACGATTTCCTTCTTATGTATATTTTTTATCCTTTGCAGGGGATACTGAAATCTATCATTTCAAAAACAGCAGGAGGAGGGCTGGGAAAAGTGACCCCCCCTGATACTTTGAGGAGGACTGACTTTCAAGGGAAGTTTCGTTTAGACTTTCATGTATATACCTACTAACCTACATTATTATTATACTGGTAACAGTGGTAACCCTGAATTGCGATTGCAGCAGTATCATAAAAAAAACACCTAGAAAATGTATGCGATGTTATTTTTGCGAATTAACTAGTCGTACGCGAAAACAAGTCTACTTGTGGCTATTTGGTTCAACATAACAAAAGGGTGTATTAAGTTGCTTGAGAATGATACAATATGTTTTCTACGAAAATGAATTCACATGGATTCCGATCGAATATCGGCGTGACGAAGCCACAATTTGATTAGTTTTCCATTCGATCAATTGCTTCTGTTACAATAGTGCTGATTGTATCACCGAGTCAGCACATTTGCAATAAACCTCGTCACAGTGACGAACAGTTTCCGAACGGCCCCCAAGAAAGCATTTCTTCGGAGGAATATATCATTTAATGGATTTTTTGTTTCAGACGACTTGTTGAGGTTCAAAATAGGCTCAGAGCATTGCCGTCTGTTTGTGCAATGGAAAAAATATTTTGAATTTAGCTAGAACGTTTTATTTGACTTATACAGGGTGATTTTTCGGTCGTGGAACAGGAGTGAGTAGGGTACTTGGGACGGTCACTGTCACGCTGCGCAATTTCTACAATGGGGACAACCAAAACAAAGCGAAAAAATCCTAATTATGAGTTAAGTGACAGTTGAGTATCAATAAGGTTCAATTAACACATAATTCAGTTTTTTTCACTTTGTTTTAGCTGTCTCCATAGTGGAAATTGTTCAACGTAACCGTACCCTGTTGATTCTCGCTCCATGACTCAAAATTCAACCTTTGAATGCCGTTTTGTATCTTTTCAAAAATAAAGTAAATGCTCCTTTCCGTAAAAATCGCCAGCTTATGGATTTAAGGTAGTTAATTCCCTCCAGGGTCCGACTTACCATTTCACACTGTACACGTAATTGAAAAAGAAACATCCGGAAAATAGAAACAGCACAAGTCAAGGGTGATTAAATTTGATTTCAATAAACAAGCGGAGACGCAATATCCATTAGAATTTATATCCTTCAACGTTAATACAACTTGTCTTCGGCTGTCGATGTCGATGCCATTCGACCCGTTGATTGAATTACAATCAGCTGAGGATAAAGCATTTTTCTTCACGAAACGAAACACTTTATTGCTTTTCGTGACGTCGAGCACTGAAAGCCAGTTGTTTGTTAAGGAATTGATACCTATTGTTGTATGTACCTATCGGTATTGGCTTGAATTTTCGTTGGCTTTTAATGCAGATAATTCTGTAATGATTTCTACTGTTCTACTTATAATGAATTTTTCTTCCCAAATGAATTACTTAATGGAATGGGAGTGTTTACACTACACAGTAACCCGCTTGATCGTTGCTCGCGCCAAATTATATGATATATTGGTATGTTTTAAGGGCGTGTTCACTGGATTGTATAGTCTTTAAACCAGTTAGCGGGTGCCATAAATCTAAAAAAAACTTGAGCGAAACAGGTCTTAAATCGAATTTAAGTAAATTAAAAAAAACCCTTAATTAGCATTCCTTGACAATTTGCAAATGGCGACGGAATATAGGTAACTTAGCACGCCATAAGTATTATTTATCGCTTTTGCAGGACAAACAAAGGTACATACAATAATTATCGCTTTGCTAAGTTAGGAGACGTTTATGAATAAGGGGGCTAGTCTACTATATTACGTGTCAACATGTTGCTTGCAAATTACTAGACATGACGCTATTTAAGTGTAGTCCAACTCAAAATACGAATACAATATGTATTAGGAGAAGAGGAGGTCATTTTGGAAGGTCTGTGTAAAGCTAACAGCACCAGTTAAGGTGAAGCCATACCCGATGCGTGTGCAGCACGTGGCCGGCCTTAAGGCTGTGTTTTGACATTGCATTGCATGCGATCAATGCCGCGTTAGGGGTCAGAATTCTGTAAAAAACTCAAAATCGTGACAACCGCTAGCTTTAGTGTAACATACCTTATAGCCAACGTTCCGGTTGACACCTGTGTGGCAAGACTTCAAACCCTTCAGCTGGTCGAGATTGTTCACGGGCAAGTCTTTGTGAACTACGATCACTGCTTGGTAACGGAACTCCGCTGCAAAGGAAAACGATGGTTAAAATTTGAATAACGGGTACCTATTTTTGTGCTGGTTCGTAATATAATTTAATTCTTCTTAGACGAAGTTCCGTAAATAATAGATCCAGAAAACATCGTCACGGAATTGGAAACCTAGCATTCATTTTCATGTCCGCAGTTGGTATAAGAATATTGTGCTGCAGTAATATCTGTTTATAAATTGCGGTCTTAGAACAAGCAAGTAAGGCGACAGGGCGACAGTAAGTATCTCTTGGATGACATAGACACAGGTGCCAACCTTGTCATGGTGGAGGGGCTTAGTCACCGTAAACTGGTCACCTACGGACCTAGGGCCGGTTTTGGCCCGCTGGTTGGACCGAGGAGGACGCTCCGAATGGGTTCGCCGAGCCCGCTTAGGACTCGTGTACGTGGAAAAAGGTGTCCATCTATCTCATGAGAATCGCCGCTTTACTATTGTACAGTCGCTGTCAGATAAATCGGAGCGGCTAAGGTTCTTAGAAACATCTGAGTGGGTATATATTGTCATGACGTTAGGTAGTTCTTAGAGTGCATGTTCAAATATTTTTGGACATCCTGGCCTTAACGGTGATCTATGTGATGGCGTCAGTAGTTAGGATTCTGAAATATATGTTACATTGACACGCTACAGTAAATCCCAAGGGATTTTGATTAGCGAAAAATCATGTCGCGACATTCCTTAAGAATGCTTGACCAAAACCGAGCATTAGCAAAAAGTTACAGCGTGGATAAGATAGGTATGGAGATAGGTAGTATAGGAAAGGTACTATAAAACAGACCTACCGTGTGTAAAGTTTATTTCGACTCGTCCCTTCCGCAAGGGTAATGAAGGTAAAACCTATCTTATTTAAAATAATAGCCCAAATAAACCCGAAGGACGAGAGACGCTCACCTTTTATGTTCCTTCATAAATTATACGCGGAAGTTCATTGTTTCATAAAAACACACGATGACAGTTTATCTTTATGATAATGCCTGATTATGTACTCGTATTGTTGAAAGGTAACATGATATTAACAGCGACATTATTTCAGGTCCAAACTTCCAAACATTCCAAATAGGGACTGGTCAGAAATGTTGCTAGTGGTTAGTCGAGCGATTTTCAGGAAAATCGCAGGTTCAAACCCCGAAACCAAGATTAGAAACTTACGAACAATAATCAACAAATGTTTTTGGGAAAAGGAAAATATCGTCAGGAAAACGGAGCATTATAATAAGGCCAACTATTAGATCCTTAATTTCTTAACATATCTTGGGGGTAACGTCAGAAAGCAGTCTGTTTTGTGAATGCTATTGTCGATCGTACCTAATCTCAGGCATAGGTTGCTAAGCGAACACCCGGATCCCTGAACAGTGGCAAATATGCCAGGAGAAACGCTAGGCAGATGATGATATCTGTTTGGGTCATAAGGTAGAAATAGAAGTAATATCACATTCATGAATGAAAATTTGGTCCGACGTGAATTAAGTAGGTTTAGACTGCACTTTATCAGGCTATGGCTTGCTAAGCGATTAACTGGTTTCAGCCCAGACAATAAAGTTGGATTTCGTAAATGAGGCGAAGTTCTGGCTATTACCATGAACAAACCGGGTGAAAGATATGCAGTGTTATTCCAATAGTTTATACAGTAATGGTGAGATGAGATGAAGACTGAAGTTGCCACGTCGTGGCGTGACCGCAGTAATGCCCGCCTTACACTGCCAGCGAAACGAACTCATTAATGGCTCCGTTTAACTTACACCGCTGGTGTGACTTACAGTCGTCAACTGCATAGCACTTGGCCAGCGATGAACGTGAAACGGAGCCATTAAGGAGTCCGTTCTGTTCGCAGTGGAAGGCGGGCATAAGAATACCTACATTTTGTCACTACCCCATATCTTCCCGTCGGTCACCGGCCGGCCGGTTAATAAGTGTCAGTCATGAATATTCATTTATGTTTGATGATGGGCAGCAGCATTATCATAGTGGATCTGGATACACTACTGCGATCGCCACCAACCTAGCGTGATGATTATGGGCATATATTCCCATCCATAAATACGCATAGTTAATAGGAGAGTTAATTAGTATCTTACAACCAGTACTAGACTGAGCGAGGCTGATGGTGATGATGTGATGTGATGACCGAAGACCGAAGAACATTTACTTATAAAGTAAAAAAAAGTGTTTCAGGATGACGACACATATATATAGGTATGCATGCATAAGGGTAGGTAGGGCTCTTTCGATATTATTGTATTCTGCTAAAAGTTGATTTTTTTGTCGCGAACTCGCAATTATGATGTAGGTATCTGAAAGGTCCAAGGAAAGAACATGGCTAGTCCTTATGAAATTCACAGCAAATTATCTATTAATTTCTAAATTGTTGTTTTTATTCTTAAATTTGAATAGACTACACACGTTTTTTCCGTGAACCGCTTCATCGACAGTTACACATAAAAAAATTTCGTTGACGCGAGATAAACTAACCGTCCCTCTCTTATTCATATAGTTAGTAAAAGACGGAAAATCTATTTCTCGGTGACGTGCTGTCGCACCAATCAAGCCTCCTGTAAGCCTACTGATTGTCCTAGCCGAATTTTTGGTTAACACTGTTAAAAAAAATAGGACCTTCAAAAATCGTCTCGTCCCATTGATTATTTGTCTAACGCTCGCCCTCAATGGGAATACACAGCTAACGTGATAAAATGTTATTACGTGAACTGCCATGTGAAAATGGAAAAACGATGCCGTTGCAATTTGCAATATTGTTGGAATTCCATTTCATTAACTGTAACAAGATAAAAGGCATGTGTATTGTGTACCAATATTAATGTCAATCTATTTAGTTGTTGTAGGTAGACTTTTCGTGCCTTTTCTATATGGTGGACTGATCTGACCGATTTAAACGGCCTTAGTAAAGAATCTCCTACTGGTACGTACAGTTAAAGTGTAGCTGTGTAAGAGTAGGGCTCTTAATTTGTAAAATCTTGACCCATCGGATTATACTCATTAAATCAAAGCAATATATGGTCGCCTACATAAATATGTAGACATCTGTATTACATATATTCAACTATAAATATTCTTTCCGTTCAGTAAGTAAGAAGTATACCTACGCATATTTATGGACGTGATTGTACGAACTACGATGTAGATAGGTACGTGTACCTGTACGTTTTTAAATGATTTGGTGTAGTTGTATATTTGTTAGGAAAACAGTTTAATATCACTTAGGCATCTTCTATCTTATGCTAAAACAAATCGAATACATTATTTTCTAATCGGACTCCTTTTTTCGACTTTTGGTTAGGAAACAATTCACGCGAATACTTGTTTTATAAATCTAATGCCTGAAACTAAAATTCTTTTCATTTAAATGGATCTACTGATAACTACTTTTAATCGAGCTAAAAACTAATTACACAATTAATTACCCAACCAAGAAGAATAAAAATTGAGTAAGTACCTATACCTACTAAAACGTACGTATACATATGTACCTACTAAAATAAGAAAATGCTGTCATTAAAAATAGATTAGCTAAATTTAACCTCCTCCCCTGCGGGGGTTGAAACCTTCCACGATTTATATTAATAATCAAATCTTTAATGTAAAATATTAAGATCCGGGAACATTATAATGAGGACCCCATTTCCTTAATGAAAATCCTTAAATATCCACCAATAGGAAGCAGAGGCTCGTTAAAATATCCACTAAGCTCGCTCCGCGGTTTTGTTTACGTCTAGTGATGTGTCGCTTGTATAATATTGCCACTGAAAATATTGCGAGCAACTTTGGAAGTAGTTCATATTCTGTTAATTTTTTTGCAGATATATCTGTAATACTATTTATGTTATAATCGTAAATAGGCATGATGACTGGCAAGTCAAATCAGCATCTTTTTAACACACAGGCCTTAATTATACTTACTGTGGGACTAGGTCGATTTATGTAATATGTCCCAAGATATTTATTTGTTTATTTATGTACTAAGCCTACAGGTACTAACAGTATAGCCTCGTTAGTAACTTGACTGTTGCAAAACCAATGCATAACTCTTAGTTCCTATATTTAAATAAGAATTAATGTATATGTGTGAATTAATGTTCATTAGGTACTGGTGCCGTACACGGGTGAATATCTGAGCGTTTCAACCGCCTAAATTTGGTGGCATCAATTTTGCCGAAATGACTGAACGTCGCAATGTTCTACTTCTATCTCGTCATTTGTATAAGGTAACGTGCCTCTTTTAAATGACAAAGTAGCACATTGTAACGAATTGAAACTTCGGCAAAAATGATGCCACCAAAATTAGGCGGTTGAAACGCTCAGATATTCACCCACACATAGTTGAGCAAAAAAATATTGCCGGCAAAGTCAGCCTACAGTAAGCCGATGTTCCCAACCATATTCCCGGCAACAGCTCATCGTTCTTCGACCATTCCTCGGGTGATTAAGGCTCTCTCATTACTAAAACAATCTCTAAAAAGCCTTTGTCCATTGTGTGGACGCGTGTTTCCAAGCCAAACGGACAGATATCAATATAAATAAGTCTACATTTTTTCCCTTTATTTCAATGACATAAGGTGGACAATTGTATACATGTTTTAGAGTGTCAAACTATATTGGATCACGTAATCTTTTACGAGTTTTCGTTCTGTGTTTGCATGGCATTGGGTGCTTTCGAGCCATTTCAAAATTGGTTTCTTGCTGAAACTAAATTGGATTTGGCTGGCGTGGCTTGGTGCAATGAAAGTTTAACTATTGGGAAACAACTACTACTTAAATTGTCGTACCTACACCTACAGTTATAGGTGTATTTTTGTTTCTTCCGCGTTTTAAAGGACATTGGATTTAATTCGGCTACACAGCATAAGTAAAATTTTGTATGTAATGGGCAGCTACGAAAGTAGGTACCTACGCGAAAATGGTCTTAGAAGACCTTCCCTCGGTTTCAAGTTAATGAAGATTGGCGTTTACAGATTTTGGGAAAAACATATGGCTAGAAAAGCCGCAAATCAATCGCTAAAATTGCCATACAAATATAGATGCGAAAATTAAACCGTTTATTTTTCCGTTGATTCAATTCCTATCCAGTTCTGATAGTTTCCTAGGGGTCAACTTAATGGTAATGTACAAAACTCCAAAAATGTATGAAAACTATTTTCATACATTTACTCGTATCATGGGTAAAAAGTGAAACTTTAATTACATTATCTGTCACGCTAATTAGTCCTTATATGCTAATGTTTTCATACAGTATTATTGTCATTTAGTGTCACTATTGCCATGCTGGAGTGGCCGAATGGTACTAATCTAATATTTATAATAAAAAAACTTAGATAATTCAATACATTGAAAATGGTTCTCATGTTCTTTATCCATTACCAGGTCATTGCCATTACCATGGCTTCATCATCATACAATTTTAAACCGTATTCCCAGAAATCCCACGGAGTTTTATTTTTCAGAATTCCGACTGTTGCAATGCATGGTCGTTAGAGAGGAAACGAGTTCCATCCATAACTATTTCAACGGCATATTCTATGGCGGCAGTATCTTTTATTGGTATTGGGTTTCCGTTTGCACCTGTGTGCAGTGAATTGTGTTTTGTAGAAGATGCAATTCATGCAATTGTAGCTATCTGCTACGGGCCATATTTTCTATGACAATTCAAAACTTCTGGCTGTATTTTTAACTTTAAGATCTCCTGAGTCTTCTTACCATAGGTATTTCTGCGACTGTTAATGATTAATTCCTAAATTCAACAATCGTAGGTACCTACATATTTTGTATGAAGCTTCAAGACGCTATACAATAATGTCTTAAGATGTAAGACACCACGTATATGAATATATTTTCACAGATATTGAAATTGTTTTACCTTACTTTGTTTATGTATCAATTAGTTGGATGTTAATATAAAATAAAAATCATCAGAGCGTTTTGATGTGGGCATAACGTGTGTAGAAAATACTTACCTATGCTAAGTTAGCTACAGTACTACGGTACAGGTAGTATTACGATTTGATAATTAATTATCATTTGAAATTATATTGGTACTACTGATACCTACCTACTGATAGTACAAAAGATCATTCATCAATGTGTTAAATTCTGTCCACCAAAATGATCTAGGTAACCAAATTTTATATCATCACTATCATTTTACTCATACTTAATTGTCTAGTTTGTGGAGGTCATAATTTTGCGAAGTTTATTATATTAAAATAGTAATAAAATAAGTTCATACAATAGTCATATAGTAGAATTTTAGGTGGGCGGACATTTGAACACAGCTTCGACATTTGAATGGAGAAAGTTCGACAATGCACCGGATATTATACAGTTCGATTACCACATTGATAGTTTATTTATGTTTATAGACAATCTCGTTTAGACGAAGTACATATTGTAGAACCTCTATAGTCTGGCAAACCGAATTGTCAGTAGAAAAAAGTGGCAAAATATAATTTTATATGGGTGGATATTATACTTGTTATGTTTATTTCATTAAATCGCTTGTAATTAAGTCAAGAAAGCAGTAAGAAATATACATAATTATGTATCCTAAACCTAAGTTTGTTTATTTTAAATAAATAATTTAAAATAAAAATATTTTTTTTTTATATATTTATTTTCAAAACTACAATTTATGTAGATTAAATCTAACTAATCTACTTAACCTAACCTATATCTAAGATTGGCCCTTGTGGCATCGTACCGAGGATGCTGGCGGCATTTCCTCGCTGTATCGCAATACTGATGCGTTGTGCGAGGAAGTCGCCAGCTCTTCGGTCTTTAGTTACATCAACCAGACGTTTCGCGAATTAAATTGGTTCTGATTTTAAGTTAGTTTTAATTTTTATTGTGATTACTAAATTTCTTTCAAATAAAAATTGGTGGCTTTTTTAATTAAACTTGATTGAATGTTTTCATACAGTAATATTGTCATTTAGTGTCACTATTGCCATGCTGGAGTGGCCGAATGGTACTAATCTAATATTTATAATAAAAAAACTTAGATAATTCAATACATTGAAAATGGTTCTCATGTTCTTTATCCATTACCAGGTCATTGCCATTACCATGGCTTCATCATCATACAATTTTAAACCGTATTCCCAGAAATCCCACGGAGTTTTATTTTTCAGAATTCCGACTGTTGCAATGCATGGTCGTTAAATCGCTTGTAATTAAGTCAAGAAAGCAGTAAGAAATATACATAATTATGTATCCTAAACCTAAGTTTGTTTATTTTAAATATATAATTTAAAATAAAAATAAATTGGTTCTGATTTTAAGTTAGTTTTAATTTTTATTGTGATTACTAAATTTCTTTCAAATAAAAATTGGTGGCTTTTTTAATTAAACATGATTTGCTAGACTATACAGGATTTAACAAAAATTGTGATGACTGAATAGACCTGTTCAGTGTCGTACAACAACAAGTACGAGACAGTCTTGTTGTTCCTAAAAAAAAAACGTTTTTTATGATCACCTAAGTAAAACCTTCCACGGAAAATAACAATAAACTTCCGCGAAAAAACATAGTTTCTTATTTTTCCTAATTTAATCAGAATATGATAATCAAGGGGTCCTTAAACGGATCACAACTATTTTTACTACGTCTTGTATTTGGACTTTACTCCTGCTCCTATATATTTTTTCTAAATCTGTAAAGGAAAATTTACGAGCATCACCAAAACTCCATATAATACCAAATCGAAATTTTGAATTTTCCATATAAGCAGGATCAAGATATTCGGCAATATCCTATCTGTGGATCCTACTTGGTAGTATAATGAATTCGGATAATCCCTTTGTAAAGTTCGTAACTAATTTAACAAGTTTAAATTAAAATTGATGAAACAAGAAGCGAAGCTTTAAAGTTAAAGCAGCTTGTTATAATAATTGGTAGTTAAGCGCAAAAACAACTAAAGAACATATTGTCTGATTTTATTGCTTAAAACATTTACGGTATATTTACCTACCCCTATTATTCGCTTCAATATAAAATAAATAATAAATAAATATCTTGGGACATCTTACACAAATCGACCTAGTCCCACGGTAAGCTCAATTAAGGCTTGTGATGTGGGTACCAGGCGACGATATATATAATAGTTAGATACATATAGATACTTAAATACATAGACAGGCATGACAAACACAAAGAATGCCCTCGCCGGGATTCGAACCCGAAACCTCCAGCTTCGTAGGCAGGGTCACTACCAACTAGGCTACGGAGGCTGACAAGGTATTCTGACGGTTGTTAGAATTCTTCTGGATGTTAAGGTTGAGCCACACCGGGTGCGTATTCATAACGTGCGCGTGTGCGCGGCGAGCGCGTTGTAGCGTATGGTAATGTCATATTAGATGAGACACCACTTGCGTGGGGTGCACGTGTGCGTGACGTGCAAGCGGTATGCCATCTTACGGCCTGGCCACGACATTGGTCTAAGGCGACTGGCTTAGCGGAAAACGTATGGTGCTCCCTCTCGGACCCATATCGGCATCCCGCTCCAACTCACGGATTCGCTCGCCGCTGGTCGACTTGATCGATAAGAAGGCTCAAAGTCACCCAAAGGGCAATGGAGAGGGCTATGCTAGGAGTCTCTCTGCGTGATCGGATTAAAAATGAGACCATCCGCAGCAGAACCAAAGTAACCGAAATAGCACTCCGAATCGCTAAACTGAAGTGGCGTGGGCGGGGCACATTGCGCGTAGAACCGATGGCCGTTGGGGCGGGAAGGTTCTTGAGTGGCAGCCACGTACCGGAAGGTGTAGCGTGGGTAGGCCCCCCACAAGGTGGACTGATGACCTGGTGAAGGTCGCAGGAGTCCGTTGGATGCGGGTGGCGCAGGACCGGTCATTGTGGCAATCATTGGGGGAGGCCTATGTTCAGCAGTGGACGTCTTTCGGCTGATATGATGATGTTGATGATGGTCGACTTAGACCAATGTCGTGGCCGGGCCGTTAGGTAGTAGGTGACACACAAGTCCCTTGCACGTGCAAGAAACGCAAGCGGTGTGGCTCGGCGTTTAACTCACCATCCGGCTCATCATCAGTCCTGTACTCTTGGAACAGAACGAAGTCCTGGTTGGGAATGTTGGTGGCCACGTACATGTCCTCGGGATCCACGGGAACGAAGTCCGCTTGACGTTGCTGCACTTGGTACAGGCATTCTACCCTGAAGATAAATATGTATTTCATTTTGGTATTTTCAGAAAAAAAATCACAAGCATGTAGCTAATTGGACGTAGATTAGCCAAAGGGATCCAAACTCTGGTCACTGAAATAAATGATTTTTCCTTTTGACATAAGATTTAAATTGAATTGACAGATTTTTGTGGACTGGATCCTTTTCCAAAAACTATGTCTAATTATTAAATGGATTTAGTGTTTTTTTTTAAGTAAGCTATAGTTCGGAATGTAACTAACTAAATGGAACAAAAGTAGATATACCTACATAATACAGAGTAAATTATATAAGTATGTATGTATGTATGTACATGTACTTAATTGACTCAAGTCGTTTTGTTTATTTATATCCTTTTGAAGTACTTATTGGTTACCTATCTAATTCTGAACAAGTAACGACTGCGTTAAAACTTATCGTGAAAGTTCACGGCAATGGCACACCATTAAAAAGTAATGATATTTACGTTAATAGTACATTATGATCCAAGTGTTTAAGTAGGTAATTACGCCTAATGACGTTTTCCAACATACTTCAGAAGAGAGTTTATTAATTAGATATTTTTTTACACTACTATTCCTAACCCCTTGTTAGTGTTTTAACCCGAGATTGTGTAAATGGGGCTTAGTCATACACTAGATATATTATGTATTCTTATAGCACAAAGTAGCAAATTACGCAAGTGAGTAAGATGGTACGGATGTCAACTATTTGGAGCAGCAATTGAACATGCCCACTGACAATATTACTCTCAAGAAACATCACGTAAATCTATATGTACGTCATGTTTATTTACTGATAAACCAACTTCAAGTCTAGGCACGTAGTTGGCCGGAAGAATATTAAAAAGGCATTTACATTCGCGATTCTGTAAGTTTCCACATTGAAAGAAATTCCGAGTAAAAATAGGAAAGATAAAGTTTAGGCACGAAGTTTGTTTAATGAGGTTTTAATAAAACTTAGTCAATCCGTAATGGAGTTGTGGGAATAACTAAGTGACTTTGTAAATGTCAGTGTATAGTTGTATACCTAGCTAATATAATCTTTATAAGACAAAGAATACGTTGATTGGTATGCAGCTATGTTAATATCACTGCTTATAGTATTGACATGTTTTATATGTAGGTATATACCAGAGTATCGAAGTAAGTACCGTCTACTTATACAGGAAACTACAATTTTTCAAGTTTTTCAATCAATGCCTCATTCATGTTGGGATTGTTGGTGCTATTTATAGATTTACATAATAATGTAACAAATCCGTAGCGATAAATTTTTGTCCGCACATATAATTTTTTTTTAGGAAAGAATACATTTGTTACCACCCCAACTCCTCCTGCGGGTGACGTAAGAGACGACTAAGGGATTGAAGTGTCACTGACCATATTTGATTAAAGATTGATGATGGGCAGCAGGGTCATCATAGTGGACATATTACTGCGATCGCCAATCCGCTTGCCCAGCGTGGCGATTATGGGCATTTATCTCCTTATGCGTCTATACGCATAGTTAATAGGAGAGGCCTACGTCCAGCAGTGGACTATCATAGGCTGATGATGGTGATGATATAATTTTTAATTTCGCGCGTTTTTTTAGTGACAAGTTGTTTAGTATAGGTAGATATTATTAAAACATTTGAAGGCATCTAAACATTACAAGTAGATAACTAAAAATTTACATTCACCGATGAGGTGGATAGACGGAGTAAAGGTCACCGTGGATGCATAAATGCACCAGTGGCCCATTTCTCCGAAGCTTGTTACTTGTAATACAAGTGGAAATCTCCTTTTGACACCATAAGTAAGATAAGGACTTCCATTTGTATTAAAAGTTACAAGCTTTTGAGAAATAGGCCCCAGAAGCGCGACAGTTCGCAAGGAATGGCGTAGCATGATATAGGTACAGTCAAGTGCAAAGACAAGTAGGTATCGAAAGAATCCACTCATAAATATGTTAGGTACCTGTTCTTATTTATTACACAGAATTAGAGTGCATTGGGACATATTTTTGAACATTTTTGTGTACACCTTATTTTGTCTTTGACTGTATCAGGCGACACTCCCTACGTGACGGCCACGACCACTCTGTCAAGTGAGTGACGCCAAAGAAGAAGAATTACGACGCACTTGGCCAGTCTTCCAGGTGAAAGGAATAGTCCAACAGGCGAATAGTCCAATTTACACAAATATTCATCAAAAAAACATATGCTTAATAGCAGCCATCACTTTTGTTTATCTTACCTTTAACGTTACATAACAAATTAATAAAGCTCGTTCTAGCCGACGGCCACAGTTTTACCGGTATTTATATTCCATCTAACTTATTATTACAAGCTGAAAATAACACAAATATACTCAG
The DNA here is from genome assembly GCA_025490895.1 of Thaumatotibia leucotreta. NCBI lineage: Eukaryota > Metazoa > Arthropoda > Insecta > Lepidoptera > Tortricidae > Thaumatotibia > Thaumatotibia leucotreta. The sequence continues at coordinate 69,340 of JALPQI010000972.1, read as the reverse complement.
AATTATTCATAATAATTATACTACTCATTTTACAATAACTGCGCGCTCCGCACACTTTCTTTGGTTTTTTCCTAACTTTTTAAAAGTATAAATCAGCCAGTGCTATGTGAAGGCGGGAACAGCGGGGTTGCCAGTATCGTAAAGTAATAAAGTATTGCCATATAATATTTTCTTACACATCGATTCATTGCGGAAAGTAAAGGCACCTGGGATCAAGGCAGGCCTATACATCTCACGTGTCTTCACTCTGCCGTGAGCAAATTCTCCTATTAACTATGGAAGTAAATGCTCATAATCGCCACGCTGGCCAAGTGGATTGGCGATCGCAGTAGGTACTAGTGTGCGATATGATGATATTACTGCCCACCACCGATTATCATGAACGAATGGTCACATCATCAGCCTATTTCAGTCCACTGCTGGACGTAGGCCTCTCCTATTAACTATGCGTTTAGACGCAAAGGTAAATGCTCATAATCGCCACCCAAGCGGGTTGGCGATCGCAATTGTGTGTCCACTTTGATGACGTTGCTGCCCTGAATCTTCTATCAATTAATGGTCAGTGACACATTAGTCCCTTAGTTGACTCTTAAGACACCGGCAGCCGGAGTTGGGGTGGTGACAAATGTGTTCTTACTGCCGGCATCAAGCGGCGAGCAAACAATATAGGTAGGTATTAATTTACTTCTCAGTATTATGTATTTACCTGTCTCTAGCCGCCACACATTCCAAGGCTGCTTTGCTCTTAGTTGGCACATCCAGCATATCCTGGCAAGCCTTGAGGTGCTGCACGGGAACGCATATTTTATCTGTGGGCAAAATTAAATATATGCATTATAATTTAAGTCTGAAGTAACCCAGCCACGATTGAAGCACAACGATTTTTTGGTTTATTTCTATTTACTAAAGTCATACTTTTTACGGGGATCTACGTGTTTTTATACTATTTCTCCGCAGTTTTTCCTAGTATGTATAATAAACTTATTTCAGTAATCAAATATACTCTGACGAACCAGCTTTGTCAGAAGAAAAAGGCGGCAAATTGAAAAAAAAATTGTTGTTTTTAATGGCTACGCGCTCTTGGCGCATTCAGCCAGACGAGTGCAAAGCGGGGAAACAGAATAAAAAATTATAAAATCTTTAAAAAAAAAATTGGAAAACGGATCAGGATAGGAAAGGCGAGTTAAAGTTTTACAGCTGTATATAGTTTTATAAGAAATTGTTTTTTTAATGATGTCAGATGATTTAATAATGAGTATCGGTTATGTTAATACGGCACGAGTTGGTTGTCCATAGAAAATTTAAATTTATCGCCTTTTTCTACCGACAAGCTGGTGGAACAGAGTATAAATAATCCTCATGCACTATCGATCCTGATTCACCCACGGGACACATTCATCGTTCGCTTCTGCATTTTATGAGTTCCGTTCCGAAATGGAGCAGGTCCAGCGGGACACGGAATTCCGGACACTGCCGACAGTTCCGGACATCGGCCGCACCCCGGAGATCGCTCTGTCATCGGCCCCGGAAAAGTTCCGATCCACGTTTAGTGACAGTAAAGGAAATAGTATTTGGATTGTATCCGGTAGGCAGGGAGAAGGAGAGAGGCCAAAAATCCACCATTTAATAAATATAATATATAATGCTGTTCCGAGTATGTACTTAGTCTAAAACTTGTTATTAACAACTGACAAGTGTTATTTTTTTTTAAGGCGTGCGCTTAGTTACTTATTTTAAGTATAATATGGTAATTGTGGCTAACGGGATCTATAATTCATATTTTGTTTAGTTTTTGCACGTTATTTTTTTTAATCTACGAAGGTATTTGTATTTTGAAGGTATGCTATACATATATTATGCATGAATGGATTATTGTCAAAGTCACAACGAAATTAAACTCTTTATAAAGTTTCATGTCAACACATTTATATTTTTTTTATAATGCTTAGTTTGTTTTTGGCCAGTGTGTTCGTTCAGAATAGTAAGTACCTACCTACTAAAATTTTCCCCTTAAAAATGTATCTAAGCCAACGAGTAAATTAAGTATACTTACCTATATCTAAGCCAAGTCTGAATTCAAATAATACTGTTTAGAAGGTAGATTTTTTCGGGAATTAATTTAACCGCCCCTTTTACTAACAGAATACCTAAGTATATGCAAAATGTTGTTAAGTATGTATTTACGTTTTAATACGAGTATAAATTCATTTATTGAAATCTGCCTAAAAATTATCGATTCTATCTATTACTTACTTAAGGTTATTGACATATTTTGTAATCAGTTCACATCAATGTTGCATATATTATTTTAGTAAATATATTCGTGTCGTAGGCGTAGGGTAAGTAGTTTCATTAATAGTAAGTAGTAAGTACCTAATCTTGTATAGCACCGCCCACAATTTCTCTGCTTTGCCTAAAGGTTGACTGGTAGAGAATGCCTTTTGGCATTAAGTTCGCCTTTTGTACATTAAGGTATTCTTTTGTGCAATAAAGATTAAATAAATAAATAAATAAATGTTTACCCGTCTGTTTAGTTAAAATAAACTGAACTGAATGATTCGGTGTTTTATATGTATAACAAAATTGTAACAGGCAATAATTTATTTGATAATTAAACAATGTTCGTACGTAAACAATGCGATAAGACTAGAGATATTTCTATCTGACAGATATGTTTATCCGGGGATTGTGAAAGATTCCATAATTAATATAATTATAATATAATGAGAACGTTTATTCGTAAAAAAATAACAGCTTTGTTACATTTTACACAGTTAACTCGTATCCTTTGACATAGCACATTTTTTTACATATAAATTATTCTTAGTTTAACTCAATTAGTCTCAATACTATTTTGATAATGCAAAGCCATAGACTAAATTAAGATATCTATAAATACTTCGATAATCTTTTAATTAGTCAACCAACGGCATAGCAACAATGTAAGTAACCTATAGGAAATAAAAACCTGTCTCAGAAAATCGTAAATCGTAACGTAATCTGTCAACGGAATCGTAATGCAAAAAAAAAACATGCGATGTAAAAAAAAAAACAAACGTACATGCTGTTTTGGAGTGGACGCCGGTCAGGGCCAACAGAACTACTAGATATTTCAATGTCATGGTCGATACAGCCGATCGACCCGGCCGCGAGAGCACACTACCGACAACAACACTGATATTTTCTTTTATATTCAGCCAGATGTGTTGATGTATTCCATTTGTGACACACAGGTGGACCTGTGACTATATCGAGTCTGTTAATGGTAATTTAAGACGAGTTTTGAAGACACGGTGTACGCATTGTGTCATTACGTGTTTGAAATACTCGTAGGTCTTTTGAACGTTTGGGATTATTCAATTATTAGCTGTATAGTGTATTCATCCTTACTTGTCTTACCATGTAAACAAACCACAGACCAAGTAAAACAAACAAAACGTCAACGATGATCAAAAGACAATCACTAGTGATTAGAAATGTCGATATAATGAAATGTCAGCGATAATTTCACTGCTTAGGTACGTAAATAGAGGATTATCGATTTTACATCGTCTGTCAGGAAGAGAATTAATTCGTATAAGATTATATCAAAAACTATGGTTAAATTTCGAGGATTTTTCTCTGTCGCTCCAACGAAGGCGCCACTAGTCATGAGAAAAATCACATGAAGTGCACCCGTAACGAACAACGTGAAGCGAAGTAGCGAAACGAATGACGTTTGACGTGAAGATTTTATTCAATATTCAATAGACAACTAAGCACTGCCAGTCTTTGAATAAAATAAATATTGAAATCAATAACAAAAACCGGCCAAGAGCATGTCGGGCCATGGTCAGTGTAGGGTTTCGTAGTTATTCAAAAACGGCTGGGCCGATTATGTTCGAAATAGTTTTATGCCAGCCCACTATTAATGATTTTTTTTGGACCATTGGATCAAAAGTTAGAGGGGGGGGGGGGGGGAATTTTTTTTTCATCTGGAGCGATTATCTCCGAAAATATTGACTTTAGAAAAAAACTTTCTTAAAAGCCCCTTTTTCTTTTTAAGAGACCTATTCAATGATACCCCATACTATACGATTACAGGAAATAAAAAAATCACACCACATCACCAATTGGGGGGGAGGTACCCGATTTTTTTTTTTTTTACTTTTTATTGTATCACTTTGTTGGCATGATCAATATGTATACCTGTACCAAATTTCAGATTTATAGTATTAACGGCCACTGAGCTAAGTATGCTGCGGAAAGACGGACATAGCGAAACTATAAGTATGGGTTCCGTTGTTGCCATTTTTGCTACGAAACCCTAATAAATTTTGGTAAATTACTGCAATTTATTTTAATTGCATTTTCCTCGAGTTGTACTTTAAGTATTAATATCGATATATTGACATGCCAACATTATGGTACATAGACAATCTAGACATCGCAATGTCACATCAATGTCAGATGTTTTTAAAGTTATCCGACCGTAACAGCATTTATTGACGAAAATCTTTACAGAAATGATATTTTTCAGTGCTTTTTTGAGTAATTATATATGATCAAACGAACTTCTTGAAGTGAAGTTCGATCGATATTATATTAGTCGTTTCATTCGAATATATAAACATACAGTATACTTTAACCTACCAGGCAACATTCGCACGTATTAAAAAAAAATAAAGGAAGTCAGTTGATTTCCCTCCATTTTTAGCCATCATCCCTACTGTTGGCGTTGTCTAGCCTCATTCTTTTTAGAGACTACAGAAAAACTTTCTATCTGGGATTCTGGGTGGGGGGGGTAATTATATATTCGAATGAAACGACTAATATAATATCGATCGAACTTCACTTCAAGAAGTTCGTTTGATCATATATTAGTATTTCGTCGTTTCATTCTTCATATATAAACATACAGTAGATGTTTAGAGATGAAAGTTTTGATGTAATGCAATAAAAATCTCGTTTATGTTATTACATATTTTTATTAGAATTTCTTGTTCTGAACAAATCAGTAATCGATCAAAATTGTTACATTCAACTGTCAAAATACATTTATTAATCACCATTAGACAAATCATCATCATCTTTATTATCAGTAAAGCAAATAGCCCTAGCGAAATTTCCTTCCTCAGCTAGTGGGCGATTGTAATACCTAGCAAAGGTCTCGGAGGTCTTAGACCATCCGGCAGCTTTGCGTATCATCTCTAGTGAGATGCCAGCGCGTTTGGCTGCGGATGTGGCAGCATGGCGGACACTATGAGCGCCGAATGTCATTGCGTCTACCCCGCTATCCGCAAGCACTTGCTTGATCCATCTGCTGATGGATTGAGCAGTTGCATTTCTGTATGGTTTTTTAAATGTCAGTAATAGGTTTTGTGATGAGTCAGTCCTTCTCTTATTTGTCACCTCTATGTAATCATTAATAACAGTAGCAGGGCAAATGTTTAGGTTTTCATTAAAATAAGGTAGGAATAGAACTGGCTGATCACGACCTACGGCTGACGTTTTAATAACATCTGATATTATTATTTTTATTCCAGTTGTACCAACATGTACATTTTCTAATTTTATCAATGAAAATGTTTGTACCCTATGGGCTGTACATATTGCTAGTAAAATTGCCAATTTTTTGGTAATTTTTTCTGCTGATAGTTGTTTATTGGGAACCCACGTCGAAATATAATTGAGTACAGTCTGTGGGTCCCAAGTAGAAGTATATTTAGGAACCGTGGGCCTGAGTTTGTATGCACCTTTCATCAATCGTTTGATTTGATCGTCTGAACTTATGTTACTCCCAAGTAATAAAGACAGAGCTGATCTGTGACTATTCAAGGAGCCATAAGAGGCTCCATTATCGAATTGATCAGTTAAAAAGGATAACACTGCTTCACTTGAGCTCGCGTGAAAATTCAAGCTGTGTTCGTGACAGTAATTCCACCATAGCTTTAGCGAGACGTTGTATTGAAGCAAAGTATTTTTGGACAAAGATGCTAGCATTAAGTTCAACGAAGCCTCGGGAGTTCCGCGACTCAAGAACGATCTCCGGAGAGCGTCGCTGCAGCCAGGGTAAGGTGAGAGAATCTCTGGTTCCGTAATCTGGAACAACGTAGTTGTTTGATATATTTGTTAGGGTCCAAATATAAAGTTTCAGACACTATTAAGCGTTGCAAAAGTGGGAACCACGGCTGTGAGGGCCAGTACGGAAATATCATGATCCCAGTTGCTTTCTCGTTAATTATTTTTTGTACACATTTCAGCACGAGTGTAAACGGTGGGAATGCGTAAAAAAACTTTGGATGCCAACTAACGGTAAAGGCGTCCACCGCAATGGCATCCGGATCTGGTTTCCACGCTATGTAGTCTATACATTTGGCTGTGATGCGAGAGGCGAACAGATCAATTTCGGGATTCCCAAACCTTTCGGTTAACAACTGGAACCCTGAATCGTTTAAGCACAATTCGATATCAGGGTTTTTTCGTGATTCCTGATCCGCTTCTACATTATCCTTAGTATTGATGTAGGACGCATGTAACCATATTTGACGTGCCTCGCACCACTGCCAAATCAGACGGGTAAGATCATTCAAGTGTGGGTACTGAATTCCACCTAACCGATTGACATAACTAATCGCAGTGGTATTGTCCACACGTAACAGTATAGCACAATTCGACATATCACGAGCAAAACATTTTAAGGCCAAAAACACGGCGAGAAGCTCTAAATAGTTTATATGGAATGTTAGTTCCTCATCTTTCCATGCACCTCCAGCTCGCTGATCATTACAATAAGAACCCCACCCGCTTAGAGAAGCGTCTGTGAAGATTTCTAAGTCAAAATGATTTACAGTTAAAGAGGAAGAAGCATTGCTAATGTTTTTTGCCCACCAGCGTAAATCCGGCAAAATTTCATTTGATAATTTAAATTTAGAATCATAATTTTGGAGTTCTTGGATTTTTAGAAATTTTAACCTTTCCAATAGTTTGGTGTATAGCCAACCGTATTTAATAGCTGGGCAGGCAGCTGTTAGGACACCAATTAAGTGAGCATACTCTCTTAGAGAACATGTGGGTAAACGTAAAAACTTTTTTACCAATTGTGCTATACTATCACGTTTCTCTGTGGGCAATGACATTGTCATAGTTACAGAGTCAAATACGAAGCCGAGAAACTTGCATTGTTGTTTAGGCTGCAAGTTACTCTTTTCGTGATTGATGACGAATCCTAAACATCTGAGTAACTTAAGTGTTGCACTTACGTTATTCATACATTCGGTATAATCTTTGCCCACACAGAGCATGTCGTCTAGGTAAACAATCGAGATGAAGCCTTGACCTCTCAAGTGAGAAACAACTTCTTTCATTAATTTAGTAAATGTCCTTGGTGCTACTGAAAGACCATATGGCATTGCATTAAACGAATATGTGATGCCTTCAAACTCAAACCTTAAATATTTTCGATGCTCAGTGGCAATCGGCACAACGAGATAGGCTTCTTTTAAATCTAAATTTGCCATATAGCCATTCCTTGGAATTAATTTTGCTGCGGTTCTATAGTCTTCCATCTTAAAATGGGACTTTGAAATATATTTATTCAGGTTTTTGAGGTTCAATATAAATCTCTTGCCACCATTAGATTTACTTGCTAAAAATATCTTTGAAAGAAATTGGTCCTCACTTTGTTCACATTCTGAGATGGCTCCTAGTTCAGTTAGATTTTGAATAGCTAAAATCATGTCTTGTCGGTCTTGACCAGAGAAATTATTAACAGGTTTATGTACTTGAGTGATATTAGTACAAAAGGGTATGGGAAAACCATGCTTTATCCAGTCTAATATCACTCGATTATTTGATATTTTAGACCAGCATTTAAGAAAATATTGCAATCGTCCCGCATGTACCTGCGCTACTGCCGCGCCGGGGCACGTTGCTTGTTGTAGCCCGCAGTCTTCGTCTGCGGCTGAGCTGGCGGGGCAGATCGTTGGGCTGCCTGAGGACTCCGGTAATACCCGCCTCGCCTCCCCCTGTTCGACGACTTGAAGCGAGGGGGCCCCGTCCAGTTTCCCTGGTATCTGGGGCGAGTCGAAGCTTGAGATTGCGACGAAGTATTATTGTTTGTCGTCGTAGAAGTTTTCTGATAAACTGCGTTTTTCTTTATTTGCCAGCCCTGTTTCTCGATAGCTTTCGAAGCTTTTATTTTCTCTGACAACTTGTTGCCGAACAGAGTCTCATCACTTTCAAAATCTTGCATAACGATTAAGAATGCTTTGTCAAGTCCGGGTGTAATCAATTTGATACGATCCTGTGTCTCATTATAATGTAAATCTGTCAGTATACGACAGCTATCTGACAAGATTTTTATGGCTTTAACCTTGTTTGCTTTGTCCTCGGTTGTTAAGAGGACAGTCATGGCTCTGCTAAGCGCAGTAATGCCCACACCTAGTTGTTGTTGGACGCCTTCTATCTTCTTATCACGAGTGCGAGTTGTGTCCGACACTGCTGCAGATAATTCGGCGTTCAAAGAGGGCGCTTTTAACAACTTGCAGTTTTCGGGAATGCCATATTCCTTTAACATAGTATCTTTGTTTTCTTTTACTAAGCCCTTTTTCAATATGGGCAGCCAACGCTGAGTGAGATCAGGGTGGATTTTTTCTCCATATACGGTGGCTTCATCTGCAGCGTCACCGAGCGCCGTCAATAGCTCTGAATCAATAACCGGGGCAATTTCCACGGAAGTTTCGTCGTTCTCCGTAGTTAGAGCTGGATCATTTGGTGGTACCTCGACCTCAGGCTGAGTGTCGGTTGCAGTAGCGACATCAGGCGACTCGGGCTCCGCATTAGCCTCTTCATTTTCTATAAAATATAAAGAAAATATTTTGAGGGTAGTTGTAAAACTTCGGCGCATAGATCAGTGAGGTAAGACGGGATTATACTTTCTCGTTAACGACTTTGATACTCGTATGTGATAACTTTAAGTTAACCTCTGAGCATGAGAATACCATGGTGTTGACTCACGGTCAACCTCCAGGATGAAAAAATAAAATTTACCCACGGATCAACGCTCGGTTGACCTCCAGGTTCACAGTTACCGTCGTGATGGCTCTCGGCCAACCTCCAGGTTATTTGAAATAGTCATTACGATTTTATCACTATATTGCACTTAATAACGGCATTAAATTCGACTTACCTGATGGGTCCTCATCAGAATCCGATGAGTAAATTATAACACGTCGACGACGCTTTTGTTCCTTCAATCGTTTTAATTTCTTTGTATGCCATTCGATTTCTTCATCTGCGGTACGCTTAGGCATTGTGTAGCAGTAATCTACGCGTGTTCGTAATTTGAAATAACGAATTAAGATTTGCCACTAAACGTGTGCGTTCGTTGCCTCGCACGGAAAAAGAAATGAGGCTAGACAACGCCAACAGTAGGGATGATGGCTAAAAATGGAGGGAAATCAACTGACTTCCTTTATTTTTTTTTAATACGTGCGAATGTTGCCTGGTAGGTTAAAGTATACTGTATGTTTATATATGAAGAATGAAACGACGAAATACTAATAATACTTTGTGAGTTTAATTAAGTATGCAACAACATTTGACGTGATGATTAATGTGTGATTGCAGAGAAAATTGTGATAATGTTTTCAAAAAGTGTTTGTTTACATGATAAGACAAGTAAGGATGAATGCACCTTAGGTACAGTATAGGAAATTTATTCACTTACCTTTTTAACCTTTATTTTCATAGTAACAAGAATGAAGGAAGTATGTGAGTGGATATCCTAATGAACGTTTTTACTCAATCATTGGTATATCCCTATGTCAGATAAATATTGTTACCTACCTACTTATTATTCATTCTGTGCCCAAATTACTAGAGGATTGAGTGTCAATGCACGTTTGCTGATCTGTGTTAGAGCGTACCTGTTTTGGTTAAGAAATTAAGATGATTAACATATTAATAGGTACCTAATTTACTCTGGCTAACCAGCTTGTGAATAGAAAAAAGCGGCAAATTCAAATTTTCAATGGGACGCCAAATCTTCGCGCCAATTTTTTTTATTTGCCCCCTTTTTCTACTGACAGGTTGGTCAGTGTGTATGATTGTAGTAGGTATTGATTTTATACACAACATAAGTGAATAATTGAATATAAGTATTAATTTCGATCAAACAGTCTAAAACTCGTTGGTAAAATAAATGTAATATACGAGGGGCGGCTGAATAATAATCTACCTCACTATAAAATAAAAGACTGTAGTATACACTTTTTTTTTATTTTTCTATGTAGTCCCCTTCTAGTGTGATGCACTTATTACATTTGTCAAATAATGACATTAACCCATGAAAAAAAAAATTCTTTTGGTTTGTCGTCAAAAAAGTCAGTTACTGCAGCCTTCATTTCGTCGTCAGTTGAAAATCTTCTTCCTCGGAGGCCTTTTTTGAGATGTCTGAAGAGAAAATAGTCGCAGGGGGCTAGGTCTGGACTATACGGTGGGTGGTCAATGTTATCGAAGCCTATTTCTTTCATGGCAAGCTTTGTTGTGCGAGCAGTATGGATAGGTGCATTATCGTGTAACAACAAAATTCCTTTGCTTAATTTCCCTCTTCTTTTTTCTTTTATTGTATCTCTTAACTGGTGTAGTAGGTTAGCATAATATTCAGCATTCATTGTCATTTTTTTAGGTAAATAGTCTATCATTAATATACCTTCCGTGTCCCAAAATACTGTAGCCATAAGTTTGCCCGCTGACGGACGGACTTTAAATTTCCTAGGAGGCTTTTCATCCTTAAACTTCCATTGTAAAGACTCTTGTTTACTTTCTGGGTCCCACTGTCTAATCCAGGTTTCATCACACGTTACCACCCTAGACATAATTTCTTCCTCTATCCCACGGCTCATTTCCAAAAACTCCTCACAACATTTGACCCGTCTGACCTTGTCAAAAGCCGTTAACATTCTGGGGACCCAACGTGCACTCACCTTTGACATGTTCAAATGCTCATGAATTATTTCGTTAACTCTTTCTTTACTGATGCCCACATCTCTAGCTATCTCCCACTGTTTCACTCGTCGGTCTTCTAAAATTATTTTCTTTACTTTGGCAACATTTTTCTCCGTAATAGCCGAAACTGGCCTACCGCTACGAGGGTCATCTTCCAGGCTTTCACGGCCAAATTTAAATTGCTTAGACCAGAATTTTACGGTGAATTCGGAAGGGCACGAATCACCAAACACACGTAACACACGCTCTCGAATCTGTGAGGGTGTATTTCCTTCTTTTGTTAGGAATTTGATCACTGCGCGTTGCTCAATTTTATTAATTTTAGTTTTTTCACCCGACATATTGTAATAATTCGAAAATCGTTCACAAATGAGACTCCCGAAACAAAAGAATGTCACAAAATTTGAAAAAGGAATAACCAATGAACACGAATGCATTTCAGCCAGTAACATTTTCGTATTTTTTTTTGACCAAGTAGATTTTATTTCAACCAGCCCTCGTAATTCGCCTCCGGTTTTACTCACTTTTGGCATAGAAAGAGAGGTCCCGCCTCTTTCTTAGGCTCTTATTAATAACTAAAAAAAAGAAGCAATTTTTTTTTGTTTCTGGTACTGTTACTGCCAAATTCGTTTTGCCAGACTATAACAATCTATTCACAATATGGCTGTATGACTAGTGAACATTTAACGCCTTTGTCAAGCGGTAGTTAAAAAAAGTTCAATAAGTATTTTATTAGGTGATCATCTCAAGAAACGGTAAAAATAAATAAAAGTCCTTCAGCTTCCTTTAGGTACCTATAAAGATATTTTAAATAATTTTCGTGCTATTTTCTTACTACCTAAAGTTACAAAGTTACGATTTTTTTCTTCGTTCGTTAAAACCGGTTATTTTTGCGAGAAGAAAGACATTTAGAACAGCCAATAAAATTATTAACACGTTGAACGCCACGCCAAAAATGTAGTCTTTCCATTGGAGCCACAGGGGTCACCGGTGAGCCTAACCATGTTGAACCATTGGGGCCACGGGGGTCACCGGTGAGCCATCGCGAGCCTTCATTTCAAACCTGTTTTACAGGCCACCGTTCACTTATTTCATCCAAAAACGTATGCAGGGTGAGCCGTGTGGCCCTAGAGAAGATACAAATTGCCTTGGTTCTTTTGTACTGTAAAGGACTTATGATTTTTTCGTCATTTTGTGAACTTAGTTAGGGTTGGCTAACTCGTCATAGGTAAAATATAGTTGAAGACTTGCAAATAAAGATTTTAAATATCGAGTTTGGTAAAAAAATAAACTAAATTAGTTTTTAATGTTTAGATTTATTTATTTACCTAATTTTAAGCATATAATACAACTTTTAGTTGTTTAAAAATAGGTAACGTCGTCGACTTACTCGCTATCAAGATGGCACTAAAGTTTAAAAAAGCTTGTATTCTTAAGCTTTTCGTAAAACAATTTATCACAATTGGCATAGTAAACTTAAAGGTATTTATTATAATTATAATTCTTATCAAAAGTAACAAAAGTACAAAATCATGATAGATAGTGAATTCTATCATGGTTTGGCTCCGGAATTGTTTAGAAGGAAGCTACTTTAGATCGAGGGGGGCATTATCTCCAGATCGACGTCGACGGAGTTGCTATGGGTAGCCCTGTGGCACCGGTTTTAGTAAATAACTGGATGGAGCATTTTGAGGCCAGCATAGATCTGCAACCATGGAAGTGAAATTATGGAAGCGGTATGTCGATGATGTCTTCTGCGTTATGAGAGGTGGCAAGCATGAAGTTGAGCAATTACTCCAGTATCTCAATTCCATTCAAACTAAAGTCAAATTCACATATGAATTAGAATCGGAGCGTAGTTTGCCTTTTCTGGACGTGAAGGTGATAGGTCGAGATGATGGTTCTTTGGCGCACACTGTCTATAGGAAGCCCACACACACGGGCAGGTATTTGAACGCTCTGTCTCACCGGCAGCTTCAGTCTGTGGTTAATTCTCTAAAGAACAGAGCACATGACCTTTGTGACCCTGAATTTCTGGAAATTGAGTTATCGCACGTTCAGGAGGTTCTGAAGAGAAATGGCTACATAATGAACAGACGGCAACCCAGACGAATATCGAGGAAGAAACATTCAGATGTTGTGAGGCGACCAGCATTTTTGCCTTATGACAGGGGTGTAACGGACAAAATAGGTACGCTTTCGAATAAGTATTCCATACCAACCGTTTATACATATGCCGTTATCAAAGGTGGCAGGGTATCAATGGTCGCCTAAGGATGTTTTACCTTATCACACACCGGGCGTTTATAAGATCGAATGTAGCTGTGGTAGTTCCTATATTGGGGAAACTAAACGCACCATAGCGGAAAGGGTCAAGGAACATATATTATATCACGGCTGTTAAAAAGCGTCAAACGAATAAGTCTGCTGTCGCCGAGCATTTGTTGGAGTCTGGACCTAACCACTTGAGCTCCATAACCCGAAAGTCCTCTCAACCGAGCGTATACATCATAGCCGAAAAGTATGTGAAGCTATTGAAATTAAGAAACATCGGAATTTTAATCAAAATCAGGGGCAAGGAATCTCGTCTGCGTGGAATCCCGTGATTGATGTAAGCGTGGTGAAACATCCATTTTAAAGCCATTGGATGTTGTGAGTGTTGTATGTAGACCTAGTGACAACCCTAGCCTAGAAGTGAAAAAAGCTTAATTGACGTTACAAAACTGACATCGACGATAGCTTTTTTGTAAGAGTTAAGCTAATTGGGTGTCCCTAGATGTGAAAATGCCCGGATACCAGCCGTACTGATAGTTGCGAGACTTGCGAATGCGCAGGCAAATGCGGGGTTTGCGGGTGGGTGAGCCGCGGCGTGACCCCGCGGCCCCCGCGGAAGGAACTTCACAATTCCTTCCGTTCAGGCCACGCGGCTCACCGGTGAGCCTTTTAATGAAACTCGAGTTTTTATGACGTTTCAGCTAGTATCTCCTAATCTATTTTGCTAAATATAATATTCTGCATCCAAAATGACCAAAATCTCATTTTTGAGAAAATAGCCCATTACTCGATTTCACCATGGCCTCAACGGAAATATCGTGAAGGCTCACCGGTGAGCCGCGTGGCGTCCAACGTGTTAAGGTTCTTCAAATCGTCTATCGAACTTCTATTGCTTTCGTATTTTAATTTGATGGTAAAATGTAATTATTAAAAATAATTAAATTTATTTAAACTGGATAAGGTAAGAAAGAACAACTTTTTGCGAAAATGCCGCTCACGTATTTGCGTTTTATAAAAGCAGCGATATAAAGAACCTCATAAATGGCGCGGTAGATAATTTGACAGCAGGTTTTAAAAGTTCCGTGTAGCTAGTTTATTTTTATTTAAAATCAAATTGAATTATTGAATATTTTCAGACCTATGATTAGAAAATCATCAAAATGGATTGGATCCACTGCAATAAATGTTTTTCTCAATTAGAGCCCGGAATATCGTTACATTTAACATCATGTGGTCATATGTTTTGCAATAACTGCCTGGACAATGGTTTGTGATATATTTTTCTTCGAAGCCTCTTATTTTAATTCAGTTGTAGTTGCTTGTACAAAAGGTTTTTTCTTCAGGAACAAAAGGAAAAGAGAATTCTACATGTTTAGTATGCCGTTTACCATGTTCTATTATGAAATTAGTCCCGGACGTAAGTAAAAAAATAAGATTCATACATAATTATATATTTTAATTTTATTGTTCTATATACAATGCAGAAATTGTTTTTTGGCTGAATATAATAATATCTTACCTATTACATATCTAATTATAAGTACGTATGTACCTAGTAAAATTCTGCTAGATAATAAAATAAACATGATGTGATAGCATATAACTGTAAAGATAGTATTTCAATAGTTTGTACAATAACTGCTGTTGGTTATTTTTATTTTATTTTTGGTGTGTCTTTGACTCAATATTTTTTTAGATGAAACCCGAAGTCCAAGATTATTTCACGGAACCTGAAGAATTTATAAAGAAGTGCAGCGAAGTTTTACAATTTCAGAAGCAACATAGAAGACGGCTCTTGTCCTACCTATTACAATCAGTACGTTGTTTTTGGTTTTGCTTTCAATATAGGTACCTAGGTAGTCTAAAGGTATTCCAAATCTGCGGAAAAATGTAGTGTTTGAATTTGATGCCATGCTTCTTTTATTGAATAGTTTTATTTTTATAATATAATTATAATTAAGAGACCGGGACCAAAAATTAAATGTGGCAGAAACTGTGCGCTTTGAGAGAAAAATGTTTAGGTATTGTATTCGATAAACTAGTAAGGACGAAAAAGCTTATGGTTTTGCATTATAGTGTAAAAGTATATACACCTCTTTGAAATCAGCTAACTGTACTTGTATGTATACCTACCTATTTATAAACGTATCATAACTTATTAAACCGGTAAGTATTGTTTGTTCCTTTCGGGCTTATAGACATTTTGATTCGACCGGGAAGGACAACTAATAGGTACTTAGTGGCTTGCTAAGTCCTAACTTATCCCAATAATGTCCTAACTTAGCCCAATTATTCACGTCTCCTAAGACGTTAATGAATAATTGGGCTAGATTACTTACATAATTTTCAAGCTCCAATTGATATTGTCCACAGACTAAAAAGTTCTACTTGGCCCGCACAGAGCTAAAGCGCATGACAGAAATATGCCAAAAACAGCACAAACAACTGAAAGAGTGCCAGAAAACTATCCAAAACTTGGAGTCTCAGCTCGCCAGCACTAACAAGAGTAAGTGAAATTTTCAACATATTCGTGCTGTTTACCGAATAGTCGCTTCAAAGCTGCGAATTACCTATTTCGTTCGTTTGTGTCTCTGTCGCTCTTGCATATTTGAGTGAAAGAGAAGCAAATATAAAATAAGGTACATAGGACGGAGTCAAGTGTCTACATCATCAGCCTCATCATCATCATCATCATCATCATCAGCCAATTGACGTCCACTGCTGGACATAGGCCTCCCCCAGAGAGTTCCACAAAGATCGGTCGTGAGCTTTCCGCATCCATTGGACACCCGCAACCTTCACAAGGTCGTCGCTCCATCTTGTGGGGGGCCTTCCCACGCTGCGGCGTCCAGTGCGTGGTCGCCACTCGAGAACACGCCGACCCCACCGGTCATCATCAGCCTATATCAGCCCATTCTTGGACAACGGCCTCTCCTTATGAAATAAAACGGATAGAATCCTCTCCTCTCCTTAGCCTATTTTCTATACATCCTGCTTATACTTGCGTGCTGGTTCGAGCGAGAGATGTGGAAAGTAAGTCCACGCGGCATCTCATGATAAGCACATTGGTCATCGGTCATTCACCAGGCGACAGGTAGCATCACATAGGTATTAAGTAATCACGAATTAACTACTATGAGGCTAATGACTTGAGGTCCCACTTTGAGGCAACTGTTTAGTTATTCATTGGTCGTTAGTTTACTTGATAATTGAGAAAAGAATTACACAGATGGTTAAAAACGTTTAAAATAAGATCTATTTTGGAAAATATACCTACACTACACAACTGAACAGTTTAGCTTTTACGTACAGTCGAATTCAAAGATATTACTATGGTTCAGGTGTCTAAAGAGTAATTTACACGACCTTAATGTAATGTGAAATTTCATGGCAATAAAGTCCTGTAATAGTACATTGTGCATCAAGGGAGGTAAGTACGGATTTACTAACGGGAGTGTTAGAAGCCCGACGCCGTAGGCCCGACGACACACTGGTTTTCATCACACTTGCCGACAAAAAAATAAAGTTTTAAGACAAAATGTTATTAAATGACGTACTGACATTCCTATTACTTCCTAGGGAATTTCACTTTTCTATTACTCTCGCTATGCATGCAAGCAATGGCGCGCTTAGACAGCAAGTGTGATAAAAACATATATTTTTTGGGAATCCTGCCGTTTTGGAGAATTTCATTTTGCCGAATAACTTCACTTTTACCCTTGCCAACCAACTTATCGCAGATTATTTTCCAAAGATGCTTCTGGGAATGGGAATAATAGTTTGGGAAGTAATAACATGCCATAAAATTTTATACATATTAGTAAACTATTTATCCGCCCTCTGGGCACTGTGAAACAGGCTGTAAATTTCAGAAAATAAACTCCAATAGGTACTAATTAAACTCAGACAACACATTAGATTGGGATATCGGTAGACACAATTCTCTCAAATTTTCCTCATGCTGATATCTTCAAAGTTTCTTGAAAAGATCGGTATACGGGGACCGGTAACAGCATCAGTACTTGAAATAATGTTAAATATTTGTGCTGCTTCAGATATAACAGTTTATGAATATTATTATCTTAGAAAAATATCTTAAAAAACACATTAAACCTTATAATGACCCGTGTGCAATCTCTCAGTGTCTGTAAAATACCTACTCGCGGTCAATGCCCTGGCGCTGTAATATTTCAGAGCAGTCTCCATTCAGCATCCCGATCTCCCCGGGCAGTAATCTGTCTCCGGCTTTCATACAGGCCTCGGCATGCAAGCGGCCCGCTAAGAGCACACCCTATTCTGTGAGTTTATGTTGCTTATTGTATTCTTATCAGGGTTATGTAGATGAGGTATAATTGTACGTACTGCATATCGACACTGGAAATTTCAAATGTCGTAAGGGACATTTTGTCGTAAGTACACTTTGAATTGCATAGAACTCAGAAAAAAATTCTCTATCGATCTGTATAATTAACTTTTTGATATCGCTTCAAATAAAGAAGTTATGAAGTGAATTCATTTCGACGTAACTTCATATTGCTTTAAAAAAATGTTGTATGGGTCAAATTTTACATTTGAAGGGATAACGTGTCCATTTTCAACGTAGTATATCCTTCTTATTCATAAATCCCTATGTGGTTAGTTACTACAGCAAAAGAAGGTGCCTTTACGACATTCTATCTGATGAAATAAATACGAAACTGTGAATTCACAATGGCGTAAGGGACAAATATTTTAGGCTTTTGTGCGTTACAACACAATTTCGAAGATAGTATCGCTCTATTCTCTTAATAAACTGTGTCGTATGTACATATAAATCAAAATAATTTTAAAGTTTGATGTCGTAACTCACCTTTTAATATTATAAAGTATACGTTACTACATTAAATATGGTACATGAATGAGAGTTACGCCTCAAAAAAGATGATATTAAAAATCTTGAAAGATTTTTTGTGTACGTTACAACATTTTGTTTAGTTTCTTATAGCACTTGCAACAGTGCCGGCGCGACTTGACCCAGGGCGTCTCAGGAAGAGGGGTGAGGGCAGAGCAGTATTTTTACTACCACATAGATACTGCATCGACCAGCGACTCACGCACATTTCCACTTCCACCCCTGGAGCATAATACATCACTCTAATGATTCCTCTCTGGACGACCAACAGCCAATCAAGGCAAGGCGAGTCCTACAGTTCATCTTGGATTCTACTCTGACCGACGAAACATGCCTGAGACGATGTCGCTATTGCCGAACAGCTCGCCACAAGCTGTCCCAATCTTATTATTAACTCCCTGGGAATCATGGGCTTATTTATAATTAGCTGTCTTTTGCCAATTCGAGAAATTTACTCTGTAGTACACGTGAACCGTGAACCAGTCTCAGCAGGCTATTGAAAAGTGTAATGAGCTATGATCATTGCATGTGTCAGAGATAGGGCTATAGTAGTAAGGTCCGGACATCTGTCATATTATCATCTTTATTATTGTTGTTGTAGATGAATTGATAGTTAAAATCAATATGTTGCAACGTAGCAAAGTAGCTTGCTCTGATTTTTAGCAGAAGCTACATATTGCATCTTGTTTCTTACCCATGATTGTTATACATATGTTGATAGTTAGGATTCTCGATTCTTCACAGGTTTTGTTACTTTTGAGCTCAAGTAGCTCTTTATTGTTTTCTGTTATTGAACCCTTGGATAAGAGCTTACGAGTGAGAGTTACTTTGATGGACTTCAACTGTGCGATTGCTCTTATCTTATTATATCATATATAGTTTGTTCAGCAGAGAACATGGCTCCGGTTTGGTGATTTCATAGAAAGGCTCTGGGCTGACAATGCGTGTGTTGCCGTTCTTTCCGGTAAACTCATCTGCTGTTTCGTTTCCAACAATATTGGAATATCCTAATACCCATCTAAGTGTAACTTCATTAAAGTCAAGGGCGTTTAATTTATTCTTGCAGCACTGGACTAGTGAGAGCATCGCAGCATGACTGTTTGAGTTGATGTAGATAATAGATAATATTGGTTTTTAGGTTTCTGGCCAAATTGATTGCCACACATAATGTAATATTTATGCGCGGAAATCATCATAATATTGACTTCTGTCTAGAAAATGAAGGCCATTTTGCTGATGCTGACGCAAACTCTGACCTTAGGCCTCTCATTTACTTGTACCTATGGTGCCATTTTCGACAATCATTATGGTCGTTGGTCCAATTGTATCTTGAGGGTATTTCGACTGTCTGGTGAAGCCACATTCGATTTGCTTGTTTTATTCCCGAAAGCCCAGGCTTTCAAGCTGGTTTTTGCAGGCTGTTCAAACACTGAGAACACCCTGTGGTTGTGTGAAATTCATACTCAGTTATATTGAGGGTTGGAGTAGCTATTCTGTTAGAGAGCACTCTTCGGACCCATATAGTCGTGGTTTCATCGCTTTGATTTAATTTCATTAAGGATGGTTTCTGTGAGTTTATTATCGAAAGCACCTTCTGTTTGCTTATTCTCTAGACTTAACCGCCGCTTTGGTAACCTGTATCGTGTGCTTAGCTTATTTTTATTTTGTTTCTTTCTGTTATTTTCTTACTGGTGCAGTAAAGAATTACTTACTAACTTACTTACTTTTATGGACCTTGTGACCAGGGCAATTGGGGCAGTTTTTGGTAAACATGTTGATTTAGAGTTAGCCACCGAGTAGTGGAAGAAATAGAGATGTTAGACTAATAGGTTTGAAGGACTTAGAACGAGTATTATCTATACTCGTTTTTCCTGCTTTTTGGTATAAAGCGTACCTTGACACTAGTCCATTCTCTCAGTATAAACCCCAATGCAATGCTTGCCCGAAATATTTTGCCAGGTGCGGAAGGAGGACGTCTTGATTTCGTTTTGATAATGTAGGAAACACTTCATAATTTTCAGTCGATTTGAATGGCTTGCACTAACTCAGCGCTCCTTAACCATTTTTGGGCTACAAATGTAGGTTTTGAGTCAGTGGTTCGTTCCCTAAGGATTCGATAGTTCATTTGACCGCACGTCGTAATAGCACGAGTATCATCAAAAAGGGTCATAGATCTTTGCGGAGGCAGTTAGATTACTTATCCAGAATTTCTTTCTTAATATATATGTTTTTGTTTCGGGCCCAGGTTGCTCTCAAAGCAATTTTTAGATATATGTTTTCTTCTTTTCACAACACTAAGCTGACTAAAATATATACATACCTAACATGTTTGGTTTAATTTCCTATAAATTGTAACGGGTTATCTAAAATATAATAAATTACACGTGAAATTGATCTCCGTCTATGAAAATAATACAATTGTAAGTACACAACTTTATATTTTCTTGCATTTTTACGCTACTTACTTCAATTAATCTGGAAACTAGAATGACTTTACAACAGAAAATAGTTGTAATGTAGCGTGTTATTTGACAGTTACGACAAAGAGGTAGTGTTTTCGTTTTTGTCGTAACAGATTTCCATAAAAAAACTAGAAATTTTTGTGGGCGTAAGGGACATCTGTCTAGTAAATTTCTGGCGTAAGGGACACTATCTCCGAAACTATTGAGTTTACAAGTATATACCTAATTGTCTAATGAAGATAAAGCTTTTTCGTAGTTATGTATATAAGAACCATCTAATTCGGATGAATATTTAACAAGTTATGATTTTTTTAAATTTTGGTTTTTGTTTTTTGGCTCTCCTGAAAAGTGGACCTTTGTCCCTTACGACATTTGAAATTTCCAGTGTCGATATGGAGTTAAGCAATTTTGATGTTTTTGTATAATTTAATGTTTTGTTATAATTTATGGATGCCAACTTGCCAGTTTTATGTTATATGTTACCAACCGTGACCTCACTAATGGCTCCAATGGAAGACCAGCGCTGGGCTGTAATCACTGATTACAGCCCAGCAATATGCTGAATTGGAGTCCATTTTGTGGCACTTAGTTTATTTTTATTTTTGTATTCTTGTTTTAATGTGTATATTATGTTGTGCCATAAATAAATGTTTTTTCTTTCTTTCTTTCTTTCTTGATTGCTGTAAAAATGTTCGCGAATTATCACTTAAGGACCAGGTACTTATATCGTACGCCAGTAAAACACGAAGAAAAAGAGTTGAGTGTCAACTCATACATTTTTTATTAAAATTATTGATCCCACAATGTCGTAACAGATGTGCTTACCATAGAAAAAATCAACTACGAAAGACTCTGGTTGTCACGGGATTGCCGGTCCAACGTGCTTCCAATTACACCAGACGACCTTCCGTCGATCACAGCGAATTTTTCCAATGGTATTGTGAATCTAATCACTAGCGACATCTGTACGTAATGTTTCGAAGGTACTACAACCTTAAGCCACACTCCTAAGACGTATGCATCACATAATCGTCTGCAAGCTCGGCAACTCTACGCTGCGTTGAATTTGCTAGAGAGGGCGCTGTAATCAATACAAGATTAGAAAACATCAATTTATTTTTATAATTAAACAAATTGATATTGAAGTTACTTTTTTACAATGCGGATAATCCCACAATGTCGTAACAGATGTGCTTACCATAGAAAAAATCAACTACGAAAGACTCTGGTTGTCACGGGATACGAACCCGCTTCCTCTGGATTGCCGGTCCAACGTGCTTCCAATTACACCAGACGACCTTCCGTCGATCACAGCGAATTTTTCCAATGGTATTGTGAATCTAATCACTAGCGACATCTGTACGTAATGTTTCGAAGGTACTACAACCTTAAGCCACACTCCTAAGACGTATGCATCACATAATCGTCTGCAAGCTCGGCAACTCTACGCTGCGTTGAATTTGCTAGAGAGGGCGCTGTAATCAATACAAGATTAGAAAACATCAATTTATTTTTATAATTAAACAAATTGATATTGAAGTTACTTTTTTACAATGCGGATAATCCCACAATGTCGTAACAGATGTGCTTACCATAGAAAAAATCAACTACGAAAGACTCTGGTTGTCACGGGAGTATTAGTATTAACGTAAAAATAAATCTAAAATGCTATTGAAAGTCAGCCGTATTTGTTTTCATTTTTCCTTTCTCTACTGACATACGGTATACCTACTTAATTCATAAAATGTGTGAACGAGCTTCTGAAAAATATCTTTCAAATATGCGAACAAATATGAAATTGGAGAGAGAAGGAAATGCAGATAGAAAGAAAGTCAGAGAGGAAGAGAGCAAGAATATAACCCATTGATGTAAACGTAAATTTTTTATACAGTGTGTAAGTCTAATACGAGCGATCAATTAAACCAGGCATGGGATTCATTAGTGTAATCATAGATTACAAGGTTTTTTTAAAGTTACTCTTAATTATGACCCCACAGATTTTTTTTAAGATGATCGGAGCAGCAATGTAGGTAGGTACGAACATTTGTTTTTGTTGACATGGCAGTTATGTCATCTGCTTTTGAAATTAGCTGTCAACGAGTATTTAACTCGCGTATGTTGCTCTACATTGCGCGCCGAATTATTTTGTATGAAAAAAATTGTTGCTCTAATTTTAAGTAAAAGTTATTTAAATGTACTTATTATGTTGTAAACTAACACCCGTTAAGAGCTTCGCCCGTATTAGACTTACACCCTGTAGATTAATACTTTTTTATAGATAAATTATATAGAAGATAATCAAGTTAAACATTAGTGGTTGGTGAAAATAATTTTTTTTTAAATTTTATTTTGCTTTACTAAATAAAATATCGTGGGCCAATTGACGTTGGACGAAATGTCAAGAACTCAACACTTATTTTATACTCTTAGTAGGTACACCAAATTTAATATTATTGTTGTGTATTTATGATTCGATTCTAATCACCAATCATGTTTTCCTTAATTACTATCTGACAAAATCATTCTCTAACATTTTTCTCATCAATTTTCCTCCAATATCTGACATCGGGTATTCCTGTTATCACAAACATTAACACAAAATACTCCTTAGCACTATCGCTAATATCGCTATGAAGTATTACTTAATTACGAGTTGTCAGAAGTAATCGGCAATGTATGAAATAATTGTATACAGTTTAATAATATGATATAATATTATATGTATTTGTATAGGCTTATCAGTCTAACCTGGTGACCCCTTCCCGGATAAGTAAGCAACGACCGACGGCGTGTTATAGTGCTACTAGTCAGGTAAATTACCTATTTTGCTTTATGTTTCTGATTTTCAACCGACTTCAAAAAAGGAGGAGGTTCTCAATTCGATTGTATTGGTTTTTGTTTGTTACCTCACTGGGTGATCGACTGGGTGAACCGACTTTCCCCATTGGTCCCATTTTAATTGAGTTCTCAATGGCATCCATGAGATAACCAGACGAGTCTTAAAGCATTAAGCATGTCGACCACAAATGAACGAAACTCAATATCACACCAACCGATCGAGATAATTATTATTTTAACGGACTTCAAAACAAACGGGATAAACCATCATATTGGCACCAAGTCAGGGTCTGATAATAAAATAAAAAAAGGATAAAATGTTGGATACTTTAAAACTGTATGTAAAATGTGATGTTGAATAATACAATCTATTTATGTTTATTGTCAACGTCCAATCTGAACTTAAGTAACATTATAATAACGTTACAACAATATAATCACGAAATTAATAAAAAACCGACTTCAATCAACCCATTTCATCAAGATCCCACCATCAGACCGAAAGTTCTATAAGTAATTCGAGATTGGCTTGGTACAGAGTTGTCGTGCACATGCTTGATGCAAATTGAAGACTTATATGGTTTTATCATTGCCATTGCCAGAACTGGACCAAATTGAAATGGGACCAATCGGGAAGCATCAGCATTCGAATAAAAAATAATCATCAAAATAGATTCACTCAGTCGAAAGTTATGAGGTAACAAACACAAAAACATGCAGTCAGACATGAAGTCGGTTGCAAAGTATACGAACCCGTTGTTACAGTGCCAATAATTAAATGAACCTTCGTTAATCATGTCTCAAGGACGTAGTTGCTCCATTACATAATATTTCAGTCGTCAGCTGAGACGAAGAGCCACTCTAGTCTCATTAAGCGACGCTTCGCTTATCCTTGCTAACTTCAGCTTTCTTTGTACTCATTATAGAAATATCTTGATTCACTCAAAAGAGAACTTTCCTTAAGACACTAAGTTAAGAGAAACTTGAAATTCATATTGAGATAATTATAATACGGTTATGAAATACTACATTACATGAGAGGCCGGGAAAATGAGAATTTCCGGCCAAGTTGGTATATACCGGATAGGTAATAAGGCCGGGAATCCGTTTTCACGCCTAGGCATGTATAGTGCTTTTCTCAAACATTCAAAGAAATAAAAAAAATGATGACAATGTTGTCGAAATTAAAAAAAAAGTTACTTTGCAAGCCTAGGCCTGAAAAGTCTCATGAAAATCCATTTCCATCCCAGTGAGTTACTGCGCCCTAAAAGCGATACTTCCGAGTCTGTTTTAAGGAACGTAAAGACAATATTTGAATTCATGTTTGAGAAAAGTTATTTTCTGTGACGAAATTTCATTTTACACCCCCTGTGAAAAACTTATGTAAGTACTAAGTAGGTACCTATAGTGCATTTAAGAGTACCTATCAAGGTGACATCTGAGTCGTGTCATGGAGCAAGAGTAAACAGGGTACTGTATAGGGATATTAGGGATAGGGACGGTCGCGGTGAGCAACTTTCACTATGGAGACAACAAAAAATCTCCTAATTATGAGTTACTTGCTGGTGGTAGGACCTCATGCAGGGTCCGCCCGGATAGCTACCACCGTCTTACCCGTTAACCTGCCGCTAAATACCAGTGCTTGAATTGCTGTGTTTCGGTTTGGGGATAAGATAGCCGGTGTAATTACTGGCATAGATAGATAGAGGCAATCCATCTAAGTCCTCAGGGTAGGCAGCGCATAGGCGATTTTTTTATCACTATGTCCATGGGCCTCAGTTCCTGCTTTCCATCAGGTGGGCTGAGAGCTTAGTTGTCTACCTTCGTCACATAAAAAATGTATTGTCACTGATCTACATACGGCTAAATTAAAAATTAAGTTAAATAATGAGTTTATTGAGCCCTAATTGATAGTTAAGTATCAATGAATTAGGATTTTTTTATACATATCGCGATTTCATGGTTGTCTCCATGGTAAAAGTTGCTTAGTATGACCGTTCCTAGTACCTAACCTACCCTGTTCACTCTTGCTACACGACCCAAATGTATAAATTTTATATATTAAATAAATCCATTTTTCAGAGGTCAAATACATCGAACAAGATAACTTCGACGGTGCACACTCCGCCCACCCCCGAGTCGGCAGGGTACAACGAATTTTTAAAGAATCTCTAATAACGGTATCTGTGAACGCATCTTCAACAAGTTTCAGATGCCTTTGCGAGTTCTATTTGAAAAACAAATCAAAAGTTTTTATTTCAGCCGCCTTTAACTTTCGATTTTGTTAAATTGTTCACAACAAAATACTAATCGTGTTCCAAACTGGAGGGAGTTTCGAAATTCAAAAATTATTAGGCAATTTATTTTTTCTGAGATAACAATCTCAGCCAGAGATAATTTTACAAGTTTTAAATTTTACTTTCAACGTCATCATGGTTTTGTTCAGCCAGTGTTAAATTGTGAATTACGTAAAAACACTAAAAGACTTTCGAATTTCGTCTTATCTGATTCTTCATTTTATAGTTCAATACTATATTTTCTAGGGTATTAAGTAATTTAAGTCTGGAGTCTGGATATTCGTCGAATTCTCCGCTCAAGTTGTCGCCGGGTGCCCTATACTGCAGTGGAGTAGGAAAACACTGTTCATTCAAAAATGGAATGAAGATTATGAAATAAAATAATTAACATGACCTACATACATGACATGACTTCTCTCTAGAGAAGCCAGCGTTGCAATTATAAACCGGCCAGCCAGTTGTGCAAAGCAGCCTGATAATTTAATTTCTTAAACATGGAATAAATGGGCATTTCTATTTACGGTTACCTATCACCTTGCATTTTAGTTTTTGATTTTCTTTGGCCACTCAGAATTACGAGCTCTTTCGATGTTAATACGCAAAAAAAGTATCCCCAATATTTCCCAATATTCCCGTTTTGTTACGCTATAGGATTTTGTTATTATAAATACTTGTAATGTCGTATAATCAAATAACCAAATCAAACAGGGATATATTTTGTTAGTAAAAAAAAAGAAATTAGCTTGTGATTTTGAGTGAAAATAACGTCGTTATTGACATATCTAATAATATTTCGGACACAATACAACCATAAATAGAAATTTCAAAGTGTGTATTAAATAATTGGATAAACATTTTTGCTTTTACTTCGTAAATTTTTAAAGTTATTATTTTGAGGAAACGCAATTTAATATATTTAATGGAATGTTGATTTACGTTTAATGGAATTCCGGAAAGTACCTACTGAAATGTTTGGTTCGAATACTACATAATGTAAATTATAAGTACCCTCATTTTTTGCAACGACTACACCGTGTTTATTTTAGTTTCCTTTAAATTGAACAGGCTGCTTGGTACGTTAATTGGTAATATCGCTTTTAGTCGAATTCGAAAAAAAAACGTTTTTTTCGTTATCATAGATAATAAATGAAATTGTAAGTTTTAGAGAACCTTAAGAATAACTAATGGTTTTCAGATCGGCACATTACAAAATAAGTAACATTGTAATGTAATAAAGGTTTACAATACACTTGTTCAGTAATTATAATTAAACTTATTTTTTAAGTAACTCCACTCCATAACAGCAAGAGTTGAAAAAAACTTTCTGAGATAAATTACTTATGTTTGACCTAAATGAGCTTCCCTTAAATTTTAAAGAAATAGTAAAAAAACCTGTGTAATGCTGGCTGGCTAGATTAAAATACCAATGCAAAGCTATGGCTTAATTTTATTGGTATATGAATTTCAAACCTATTGTGTAGCTGTTAGTGATTTAGTTTTAGTAATTTAGAGTAAGCATGTCTCTCAATTGTTTAATGTGATTTGGCTGTAGGATTCTAAATAATATGCTTGATTTTCTAAATATCTGCATGTTACCATTCATTAAAATATATTTGAATAAGCTCGGTTTTTCAATTTATATTTTATTCAGCAAATCCTGAGCTCAGGGTTAGCCTCCTTGAATTTGCGATTTGTATGAATAATGTATTTCGGATGAGACAAAGCAAAATGTTTTTAAGTAAAAATTGCGTTACATTTTGTTTATAATAGCCGCGTAGGTCCTAGTAAAACTTTATAAGGACCTATATTTTCCACAAACCAATGAATTAATGAAGACTCTGGGCCCATCATTTTATTTTTATACTAGGTATATTTTCTCCAATTAGAATCGAAAAAACTCTCGATTCTGAACACAATTTTTATATAAAATCAGCAATAAAGTTGAAGCTGCCACTCGAAAAGAAATGAACCAAGAATACACCTATTCTCCACACTTAAGCACATTTTAAGTTGAAACTAACGTTGCTATTCAATTAATGTAGGAGGATAGTTAAAGCTCTGTAACGGACTAACGGATAACTTGGTACAACGATGTTTTTGCAGCCAGCTTGATTAAGGCGTGTTCGTCAAATGAAACTGAGCAGGGACATGTCCGGAGTCGCAATCACGATAACATGTCCCGAGGGGAGCTGACAGGTTAAGTGGCCGAAGTTAATAGGGTACAGTGACTTGCTTGTTTTCGAATCGATAGCAGAAAATATTATGTTGAAAAACTAACTTGTGATAAATGGTACTCAATATTGTTTGTCTGAGAAAGTTGCAGGCGTTGAGAGTTTTTGTTAAACGTAAAATATATATTTTGTAACCAAAAATGTGCAGTCGGGTGACATGTGGCACCTAACAACCGTCATGTCATTGTGATTTTGGTGTTGTGAAGTGTATAGGTAGGTATAACTATTACTTAGGTACGACTTCGAAAATAAAGGTTGTGGGTAAGAATCACTTGTAAGGTCAATGCGGGTAAGACCGTCTATCAGGAAAGTCCGTCTACCAACTGATTTCTACCTCTAACTCAACAATATAGGATGCATAATGGCGGACTTTCCTTACAAATAAAATATGCCGGACTTAACCACACTGACCTTATGCTGATGATGATCTCGTGTCTTATTATTTGTCGTTGTTGCCGTCAGACACTAACAAGTATGCTAACGCTAAACGTGTAACAATGATAAGCCACTTAGACATGAGTTCGTGTCGTTTGTATTGGAGTTAAAACAACCTACATCTGCGACGATTGCAGCTTTCTTTCAAGGGATATTTTAAGAGCTACGAGACGAACTGAATGTAC
Organism: Thaumatotibia leucotreta; assembly: GCA_025490895.1. Lineage (NCBI taxonomy): Eukaryota > Metazoa > Arthropoda > Insecta > Lepidoptera > Tortricidae > Thaumatotibia > Thaumatotibia leucotreta. The sequence goes on along the minus strand of JALPQI010000972.1, from coordinate 40,738 downwards.
AAACACTACTCCTGCTGGAGTATGTGTGGCTGCTCACGCGTTTCCACTACTGCAGCTGTGGCCGGGTCGCATCCCACGAAGGTGGGATGGTCGTTGTCACGGGTTCTTATGGTTTCTTCGTCGAGTTACTTCATACTTTATAGGAAATTACCTATTGGATCATCAATCCTGTACCTATATTTGAGTGTGTTATCCTTAACACTTTACTGGAGTCACAGATGGAGTAACAGACAGCAGCAAAAGTGCACTTTTCACTAGTGCTTAGTTGAATATCGACTATTCTATAGACATTTTTAAAGTTGAAACGCCAACATTTTTATTCAACACATTTGATTTGAGGATGTAAAGTAATCCAAGTGCACTTTCAACTTTTGAACGGTATTCGTATTGGTACGATATTCATATCTATAGGTATGGATGTCGATACAATTGTCGATATTTTATTAAGCATTTGTGAAAAGTGCATTTTTGTTTCCGCCGTCCGGGTTTTAATTATAAAGCATATGGCAGAAAGTAGCCGTGACGGTTTTTAACTCACTAAACGAGAGCCTTTGTTTTGGTCCTGAGTGAAGTACAGAGGGTAAATAAAAATGCGCCAATCAACATTCAAACAGGTCATATATTGGTGGTCGACGGGGTTCAACGGTGTATGGGCAGGATACTGCCGCCCTTGCTTTGCTGGAAGCCACCACTGGCCTCTTGGTGTCCGTGTACAGAGTGAGCGCCGAGGTTGTTGAACTTCTCCAATTGTTCCGCTTCGCCCTTGTAGCCCTTTTGCAGGAATTCACCCTGGAAGAAAGTAAGAAATATGAGTAAGGGTAAATAAATAAATCCGTCAGTATCATGGGATATATCGAAAGAAGCTCAATGAAGGCTTGTGCACTTAAAGTTGTATTGTCTCAATAGAAGTCAGACTGATAAAATAAATATTTAATATACTATGAAAACAAACATGACTGAAAAACGAATATTTTTATGATAAATAATATACAAAGAGGTCCCTTCACCGGCATTCGAACCCTGTCCAGCTTCGCTGACAGTCGCTGATACCGACTGAGCTACGAAGGCCAACAAAGGTAGGTATAAAGGTAGGTAAAACCTTTAACCTTCAGTTATATACGTATAAGAATTATCTGGTACAGATTAGGTGCATTTTACAAGAAATAATGACACCCGCTACATATTTTTTAGTACAGATGGTGTGTTTTTAGGCTCTAGTGTGTCATTTTACGTCAGGTCTAAAACTTCGGAGGGCCATCTGTACTAAAAAACGTCATACGAGACACGTGCAAAAACGAAATTCGTAACTCGTGTCGATTTAAAACACTCCCTATCGGTCGTGTTTTAAAACAGCGCCACTCGTTTCGAATTTCATGTTTTTCGCACTTGTGTCGTAATGTACTATTACGGTAGTATGAGTACGAGTATGTTGAGTAAGTAGGTAACTGTTCGTCTTTTGGAATATAGACAAACCTCAACAACGATTTCCAAAGATTTTTTCGACCCAATAAAGAGAGAATACGTTTACAGCTGTCTTATTTATTTTTACAATATGCACGAGATAGTTTTGTACGAGCGATTTCTTAGACAATACGATACATTACGAGAAAACATTACGCTAAACAATAGGACTCCGAATTTCTGTGGGAAAAGGAATATTGGATGGATGCCAAGTGTGATAGTGGTTAAACATAATGTGTTTATTTCCTTGCCACAGCCGACGGAAGTTTCTAATGTTTGGGAGAAATAATAGCTGGCCAAAAGCTTGATAATAATAAATCATTATAATGTCTTAATTCTAACTTGGGGTGCGGATTCTCGTAGGTACTCGTATTTTACGTACCTATTTATATGTTGGGTATTCACAATTGTGACATTACGCAAATGATTACGTAACTTAAGAGTCATTAGGTAGAGGTATTGGATGCAGTTTGAAAACGTCTGAATGGAAGTCAAATAGTTGTGCAGGCTGTTAAAAAGCTTAAATCAGCTGAAAAGTACCTACGGTAAGTAGTTCTGCCATTTTATTTCTTGAGCTAGGCACACCCTATGAAGTGTAGAACGTAATTATCCGTGAATTTTTTTGTACCATTTTTGAACCCTTTTTTTCCACTCAAAATAACCATTTCAAATACTCTTGTTTGGATTTAATTACTAATTTGCTGAAACTGTTTTTTTGGGTGGGCAATGTTACCCCCTCCTGAGGCTAATAAATCCGTATTTGCGGTACTACGTATGTATATATGGCTAAAATATTCTAAAATTGGTAAGTTATTACCCCAACTCCTCCTGCGGGTGTCGTAAGAGTCGACTAAGGGATTGAAGTGTCACTGACTATTATTTGATAAAAGATTGATGATGGGCAGCAGCGTCATCATAGTGGACACATTACTGCGATCGCCAATCCGCTTGCCCAGCGTGGCGATTATGGGCATTTACCTCCTAATGCGTCTACACGCATAATTAATAGGAGAGGCCTACGTCCTGCAGTGGACTATCATAGGCTGATGATGATGATGATGGTAAGTTATTACTAGTGGGCTCTATTTAGGTATTTTAGGATCTTATTACTAGCTACCTAGATTCATCTATATAAATATTCTTATAAGAACATTTTCCTTAGAGCTAAAATAGATCGTTAAAGTTCCACTACGCCTTAAAGAGTATCTTTGTATCATCAGAAAATAATTTTGCGAAAGTAAATTCTATAATAAAACGTTAGGTCGTAAACTAATACCGTGCAACATATTGAAGTAATAAATTACACTTGGGCGTAGAGGTAAAACCCGCCGTTTAGAAACTAAAAGGTAAAGTAAAAGCTGTATTATTATAATCTGGGCTAACCAATTTTATGTTAATTTGGTGGGTAAACTGAGAGGACTTGAAATTAAGCCCATAGTGCTTATTTAAATATAAATTAAAGTACGCTCGCGGCGAAAAAATGTAGAAAATGTCTGTATTATTGCTGAAATGTGCTGTAATGCGGAGTGAAAAAGTTTTGAAAAGTGCCTGTGATTTAGGTAACGGCCTTGGCAAGCTTTATAAATGTTGGCTTTTCAAGTTTTATCAGAAGGAACACGTAAACACAGGAATAATGTGAGAGCCTATTACTTTATGAAATTTTCAATTAGGTTTAGGTGGGAGTAGGTATAAGTGGGTGTGATTTAGTAGCAAGTAATAATTGACATTATGTAAGCAAGGGGATCTTATGTTTAAATATAAGATATTCGAGAAAGTAAGTAACTTCTGGGCACTAGCGTAGTTAATTGTTAATCGTATGTCAAAATATATACTTCGATACCTAGACTACGAGAAATATAGTGATTTCATTCCCATTTTCTTAAAGTACTACTGATAGTCTTCAGCAAATCAAAAGTCAATCCTTCATTGATGTAGCTTAAAGCTTACTTAAAGTCAGTTTGATGTAATCATTATTGTAAAAACCATTGTGTAAATGCCATACGATAAATAAATAAATAGTTTGCTTATCTTTACTGAAAACTTTTCATCAAAAACTATCGGTTGCACATGAGTGGTAGTAGTGTAACAAATGTAGGTATGGATTTAACCAGCTAGCCAGCGTTAATTGCTTAACCCAAAATTGTGCGAGTGGGGCAAAGTCTACTTTTCAAAAACACTTAAAATAGTAGCCTACAATAATATATGAACATATCGTTACTAAAACATTTACTAAAACATATACCTACCAAAATATCATCGTTAGTAATCGCTTAGCTAAGTATAATAGCATAATGCGCCCGCTGACTTTCACAAGCCAAGTTTTAATGGAAGCAGTTATTTTAACTAGTCTAGTTATTTCTTTGAGCGTACCCATTCCTGCCTTTTCAGTGCTTAGACTGTCCTTTGAGAATCGCAAGGCTTAATTAAATGAACCTACGCTTTATTAAAGCATAGCCTTTATTCTACTTTACTTTGCCTCAAAGTGCTGCTTGCAATTACCATAATAAGAGAACACGGGGTAAGGTGAACATTTTCTAGAGAAATTATTCTCACGCCTCTGTTAAAGACAGTCTTTGTATGCTTGTCGTGAGTTTGAGGCAGTAACATTTTTTTGTAATTTTTGATATTAGATCCCATAATATTTTTTGTTTATTTTGACGTCTGTCTACAATGCTTGGTTAAAATCTTGACTGCTTTACGTATCGAATAAAACCTAACGTAACCGTTACTTGGCAACTCATGCTACGGCTCTGTAGTCGTCGCATGAGTTGACAAGTAAAGTAAGGTTTACATTAGCGTGTTACTCGATACGTAAATCAGTCTATCACGCTCACACTAACTGGGATTGAAGCGAGCGTGATGGTCCACGTTACGTATCGAGCAAAACTTATTTCCAAACTCATAGTGCGGAATGATAGAATGCATTACATATCGAGTAAAATGTAACGTAAAGTCAATGCGGCTAAGGCCGTCTATCAGGAAAGTCCGTCTACCAACTGATTTCCACCGCTAACTCAACAATATAAGACGCATATGACGGACTTTCCTTACAAATAAAATATGCCGGACTTACCCACACTGACCTTATCCTTTACTTTCTGACTCATAATACGGCTACTGATCCTTACTGTCGAACAACACTCGAGTTGTGTAGTAGATAGTTCTAAAACATGAGACGACAGTGGACAAGCACCATTGTTATCGACATGTCGGTTTTGTCAGCATAGGCTCCGATATCTAACAATGTCAATAGTGTTGTGGCTGTCACGTGATGAATGAATTAACGTGATGAATATAACTAATTATTTCAGCACAACTTACATCGATGAACATAGACCCCGACTAAATAAATCGTGGGAACTAGTAGCCGTAACATGAGTTGGAAAGTAAAGGATACTTTAGGTTTTACTCGATACCGTTGAGTCTCATGTCTTCGCCTAAGATACGTATCTTAACCTAGTGTGAAAAGTTGAAATTTCCGACTTATTTTTATTTTTAGAGCAGATTGTCACGTAGCAAAGTAGGTACATGTTTTTCAAAATTGCTATTGAAGTAGTAAATAATTACCTGTGGCGAAGATACGAGACTCGACAGTACAGTACTTTTTTTTTTTTTTATACCACGTCGGTGGCAAACAAGCATACGGCCCGCCTGATGCAAAGCAGTCACCGTAGCCTATGGGCGCTTGCAACCCCAGGGGTGTCACATGCGCGTTGCCGACCCAATAAGAACTTGTAAGAAGAAGTATAATATAGAAGCGAGCGCGATGACCTGCTTTACGTATCGAGTAAATCCTAACTTTTCTGACACTTGCAAAGTTATGGTACGGCTACAGGGGACGATATACATACATACATATATAGTTAATATGTATAAAATATACGTATACGTAGATAAATAGGTGTTAGTTAGGTTCTCCGCCGAATAATTATATTATTTTAAAATATGTTACTGTTTATTTTTACATTGCACGATGAGGTTGACACATTTCATACACTGTTAAGTGTTAAGGGTTACCAGTCACAATTTTCAAAGTATACGAAACAAGACACTGAAATTATACAAAATCCAATAAAATGATACAAAAAAAGCTTTGTATTTGGAGTGACAGAGCTAGTTGAAAAAAATTTATAATTTTCTCTTTATATATCCGACTACACAAGCAAATTCAGTATACATAGAGCAGCCAAATTATACAAAAATTGCACCCAATTATACAATCCGGCAGCCCTGAGTGTTAACCCGTGTCGTCTCCGGTATCAAGCGTGATATTTTGAGAGGTCCTTAAGGGGTGTTGTTGTTCTAAACTCTAAACGAAGTTATTTGGCAATTTCCCATGAAAGCCCGGTATTTACCGGCTGTTTTCAGAAGCCATATTTAGGGTGGATTAAACTTGGTGAATTTGGTAGATTGTTGTGCTTATGGTAAATTATGTCTCATTAGCATATCTTTACAGGTTGGTTACGTTCATTGGTGTATATTATTTGTTGTTAAGACACGATTGCACAAACAAGGAGTAGACCTATTGCTTCTAGGGATACCCCTAGAAATACATAATGCTTTAACTGATTTTAATGTAATAGGTCTTTTTTTCGATATCTTATGCTTAACCCTTAATTCGACTAAAATAAGGGATGGTCGTGTGCTCAAGCCGCTAAATAATGTTTGTCTCTTTCGATCTTATCAATATATCTATAAGATCGAAAGGAACAAACAATACTTACTTGTTGTTAAGTCGGGAGATGTTTATGAATAAAGGGGGTAACATTTGTCTTACTCAAAAAAATTGATAATGAAGTCAGCGACGAATACGTACAATGAAGGTACTAACTTTACCGTATAGGTATGTAATTTGTAGACCACATTGTCTTGGTTTACCGTGTAACTTATTAGAATAAAAAATGAAATAGATAAATAGTTACAGATAAATTATCTTCTTTGGATTTTAATATACCTACGAGTAGACATCATAGGTAAAAGGTCATTATCAATATCAATTAAGCTACGGAGGCTACGGCTGACGTATATTATCATAGAATATCACACTATATCTCCTAAATTCGTATGTTAAATATCCTCTCCCGCTTCTCACTAGTGATATAATATAGCAATAAACAGGACCGCTTATGTATCACTATACGTCATGTTACACATGCTGTGGAAACTAAACTAATTTGCAAGTCTCATAAACACCAACAGCTGTAGCAGATATGTTATCATTAAGAACGCACTCCCCCTTTACTCTAGAGTCGTTTTTTTTTTTGGTTTCTACATAGCGCTTCATATATTTTGCATGAAAGAAATAATAAATAGTAAATAAACATTCTCATCGATCTGGCCCCACGGTAAGCTCAAGCGACTTGTAATGTGGGTACCAAGCGACTTTAAATATAATACATAGATAGGTACATAGGTACATAGCCGCAACCAAGAAACTCATATTTGTTATAAATAAATACACAAATAATGCCCTCGCCGGGATTTGAACCCGGAACCTCCAGCTTAGTAAGCAGGGTCACTATCAACTAGGCTACGGAGGCTGACAGAACATTAACTCATAAAGCATTGACATAATATAATAAAATATTAGATGATATAATTATGAAGAATTTAGTCTTGTTTGTCTGTATTTGTGTTTTGCATGACAGCTACTGGTAAAATATATTCAGTCTATCTTGTATACTATATTTCATGCAAAATAAAGATATTGATTTGAAAATAACAATGCCATGGGAGCATAAAAAGGGTCATGAGTCTTACCTTGTTAGCCTTCGAGTCGTCAATCTTCTGTTCGGAAATGTGGTGGCCCTCCTTCCCTTGCGCGTTGGCATCCAGGATCTTCTCTTCATGAGCTCCCTTGAAACCTTGTTGCGATTGCTCTCCGAAGGAACCGGCGTTCTGGCCGGCAATCTAGTAAAACAGACATACTGTTTACAAACATAATTCGCCGTGAAGAAAGAAGGTTATTTGTTTATTCAGTTTGACAGGTGTGTCACGACTATGGTCGAAAATTAAGCGTTTCCAGGATGCTTAGCCAAGTTTCCACTAACGCTTAGTAGCGTATCGTAGTTTTCCCTCTCTGTCACTCTTTTATATTAGTGCGACAAAGATAGTTAGCTCCTTTTCGCTTACCATTGACGATTAAGTGTTAGCGATTGGCAACTTGTCTAAGCACCCGGGAAGTCTAACATTTTGACACTTATTTGTGAAGTAGCCCTGCACAGAACTTTCTGTTCATAATAATAAAAATATAGAAAATTAAGTTTAGGTGACGTTAACTTTTCTGTACATGGCTGTGACGTCACATAAATGAGAAATACCCAGCAAAGTTAGTTATCTGAATCATTCAACTGATAGGTACGCCACGTATACTAATATTCTGCACAATCTACCTCAGGTAGGGATATCTAACAGAATTATACAATATTTTATAGAATGCTATGACACAGCTGTAAATGTACGCAATTGAATTATATAATTAAATTAATTATATAATCATTTTGTTGATGAATCATCAACGTTAAATCAGGCGTAACTATACCCCAAAACGTGAAGACCACGTACCTTATGGTCAGCTTCATCATGAGCTTCATCGTAGAAGCTTTCCGTCTTCTCCTCCTCGTTCTTACTGCTGGAAGTCTTGAAGCCCTTGCTGACGTGTCCCTTCTTGTGGCTCTTTGCTTTCTTCAGCTGCTCCTCATTGGCTCCTGAATGTTTAGGTTAGTTTAATTGTATGTAGGTAGTGGTGATTTTAGAGTTCCGTAGTAAACAAGGAAGCTTTCTAGTTTGGCCATGTCTGTCTGTCCGCAGCATAGCTCAAATTCTGTTCCCTCTCATTCTAACTTTTGATCCGTGGATCCAAAAAATATGCAAAAATCATGAATAAGTAGAATCATAGAATATCATAGAAAATTATTATGACAACTACGAGATCCTACATTGAGCTACACCTTTCTGTATTTTTAATCATCGCAGTTTATAAGTAGATGTTTAAATGAAAAGGATATTCAACAATTTCTTACAAATAGGTACCTATCAATAAGTCCTAGGTTTGAGATTTGAGAAACGAAGACACCTAATAGGCAGGATAATAAATTATCTATTATTTATTTAAAGTAAACAGGGGCTCATTATTGTCGTAGCTATATGGGCTACCACGAGATTGCAATAGGTTTTCAGCGTTTTCAAATTGCAATTTATAAGTTTTCAATATTACGTTTTCGTAATACCTACGTTTATAATTCATGTGTTGGTCAGGACATCGGTAGTCTAAACAAGATCGCGATATAGAAAGATCATCGATTGAAATATCTGCCAGTAAGTATATGGATAAGTGTTTTACTCCAATTCGTGATATTATCTATTTACTGTGTACGAGGACGTTAAACTAGTAGGTATGATTCCAAACTACTTACCATGTTTGTCAAACTTTTGACCACCCTCGTAGAATTTCTCATCCCCAGCTGCCTTTTTCTTGGCTTCTTCATCCTTGTAGAAGCTAGATTCGCCTTTCGCTGCCTTTGCAGCCGCAGCACCCTGCTGGTATCCTTCCTGTCCATGTTTCACTTCCTCTTCAGCTTTCTTCTCCAGTTTCTCCAAATTTTCTCCCGCGCCCTTCTTCTGCGCGGCATCATAAGCGTTCTTGTCGACGTATCCTCCACCTACTTGTTGTTGTTGTATTAAAGGGTGATACAATAGACCACCGCCAAGCCCTAGTCCGCCTACCCCAATACCAAGTCCAGGGTTCACCAAGCCTTGTCCTACTAAACCGTTAGCACCAATGCCTCCAACACCGACACCCCCAATTCCGATACCGCCAACATTTCCAACGCCGACGCCCCCTAAGCCTCCGAGGCCTCCGACTCCGATTCCTAAGCCTTGTCCCAACCCGACGCCTCCCACTCCCAACTGTCCTATCCCTCCATATCCCAAACCTTGCCCCAATCCGATTCCACCAACTCCGACGCCGCCGACACCTCCAACCGTGTTCAAAACGGATGACGCGGCTCCTTCGAGATGCTCAGGGTAATCCACACTTTCTTCCACTTCGTAAGAGTTAGATAACGGCAATCCCGAGTTCGCGTCAGTCGCAAGCGAGTCCAACCGTTGTTTCACATAATCGAAAGGTGTCTTCTCATCGGCGAGCTCAAGTTTGTGGAAGACTTGCGCCGAAACCGACGCTAGGGTAAGGATAAACACTGTCAACATGATGATTGCGCTGACCGACTGATGCCATTTCGCTATTGCAAGGTTTATTTATAGTAAGGTTGAATTCGGTGGAACGAAATGGTTTTTCAGTTTAAGGTGTGATAGTTTGGAAGGCTGGGCCCGCGTCCGGTCGTTTCCTTCCTGTGGTATTGTTTTAACTGGACTTAATGAGAACGATACAGTACTTAACAATAAGGTGGCGGAGACCTTGCGTTCCAGTCCATTGACGGCAGTGACTCGTTTACGCAAACGCCGCTATGGGTGACACGTTTTCTCGATAATTTCTAAGCCAATAAGTAGATGACTAATCACACTTATTCATATTACTTAACTATTTCATCCTCCTTAAGTCTGTTTATCCAAATAATTAAGTCTATTAAGTACCTATCAAATATCTAACCCGAAACAAATTTAAGTACATGGCCATGTCGGATAGTCATTTATAATTTAATCAACAGGTACATTTAATTATACTACCCAATTTTTGTGGAAAAATTCAAATTGTTTTATGAAATAGTTTTAATTTAAGTAGTACCTAACACTAAGAAAGCTGCGTACGTGGGTTCAAATCCCACCTCCAGCGTTGGTAAGCTCAGTCATTTTTCTTTGGTAAATCACATCTAATACAGTCGACGTCAAAGACATCATTACGGCTTAGGTGCCAACATTATACACGACCTTAATGTCAAGGCAATAAAGTCGTGTAAATATATTTTAGATAGGTACTTAAACAGTATTTATATCTTTGACGTCGACTGTACCTATAACTTATATTAGGTAGTTAGAAATAAACCCAAGTCAGAAATAAACAGTCGAATTAAAGTCTACGGATTCAACAATCCTCTACAGCCATAGCTCGTTCATTCGTATTGGATTCTACTGTAAACATCGTAGCTATATATTTAAAAGTGAACGAGGGCACCATTAATTAATGAAACCCCGATTAGAGCTGAATCGGGCCGAAGCGAATCGTATCTACGTATTACGCGACCAGCATTGTTTTTTATACGAAAAAGTAGAATGTCGTTCACGAACGCTACCCTTTTTAGGTACCCGTCAGACTCTGACTTGCTTATATTTTAATATTTTAAAGACAAACGGGTCTTAATCGCGTAAACTTACGTTTAATTATATCCTCTGACTTGCTTATTGCCAAATGTTAATTCATGTTTTGGAGTAAAAATGTCCGTAATACAGTAAACCAATATTCGGCATTATTCAAATATGATAAGAAGCTGTGATGCTCATATTTACATTGAATTCTGCAACCTATGCCGGAATTCGACAAGACGACGATAGACTTACGGCCTGTTAAGGTGTATATGTGGCCAATCACGGTCTGTGTACCCATCGAATTTCGTATAGTGGGAGGTTAGAACAGCGAATGCTCTTTTGGTTTGAACGCACCTTTACAAAATCCCCGGATAAATAAATCCGTCAGATAAAATTATCAACCTGTTTCCTAGTAGAATGTTCATAGCGATCCTGCGTCAGCCCGTTAAAGGCGCAGATGGCACCCGTTGGGATTTTAGACGGTAGGTAGTGGAGCCATTTTCTAAACGTAAAAAAGGCATATAAAAGATAAGGACAACTATCATTTATCTGGACGATATATTTTACTCAGGGATGGTGAAACAAGCCCTTAGTAATTTGTAATATTGTTTATCCTAAGTTGGAAGTATATTAAGTTAAAGTCATCACCATCAGTGTCAACTTCTTACGCTCGGATTCATCAAAGTTTTATTCGAAGAACGCTACTCTTAGTTACTTGTATCAAATTACATACTATGAAGTTTCGACATACTATTCAAGAGTAAGCGTTATTCATCGAATAAAAATTTGGTGAAATCGGGCAAAATGTAAACGGAGCCGAGTTAATCTTCGACATAATATGTCACTTACCCTGTCATCTAATGGAAAAGCGATCGATTCATCAAAGTGCCACGAGCCATGGTGCCAGTCATGCCATAACACCTGGAATTGGGTTAATGGAAGTGGAACCCTGCGTTAATCTATTTAGGGGTACCCATTGGTATTGGCACTTATCAATAACCGTATCAGCGTACTTAGCTTATGAGTAAGGCGACAATATACACGAGACACTGGTAAATTAATACGGTTAGACAGTAATGGAACCCTGATTTTGACTGCTCCAGCTATAAAATAGGAAAAATTATCACCTGTAGATTCAAAAGTGTCCCTCTTATAGAAATAGAAATAACTTTATTCGTAGCACACACAAAATACAAAGACGAAAAAATAAATATTATACAAATAAGAACGTGTAAGCTACGAAATGGCCTCATCTCAGCATTTTATCTCATGCACTCGGTTAACGAATTCGTTTTCCTGTGACAACAATTTTCGACTTATAAAAATTATCAAATATTTTTTTCGGTTACCTAATACCTATGTAATTAATGCATGACAATCATACTAGCGAGTAAGCAGTTTCGGCATTGAAGTACGTCTCCAGACGGGCTTGTATCTCTATGTAAAGTTGTAAACCATATAAAATAAACCTTTTTGTAAAGACACATCATTTATTATGTGTATATTATGTATCTATTATATATCTCGTGGCCTGGTACCAACATCACAATCTTTAATTGAGCTTACCGTAAGACTACGTCGATTTGTGTAAGATGTCCAAAATATTTATTTATTTTATTTATTTATGTATTGAGTACGTTTAATTATAAGTACAGGTATCATTTTAGGGCGTATGTCCGAACAACAAGGATCAAAATCCTTACCAAAATATTTTTCGGACCTGATCCTACCTGAAACAATACCGTAATACTATTAACTTCAATCGATTTTGTTAGAAACATACATACTTCTCATTCTTATACAAAAATACAAATCCTCTTATTTTTGTCATAAAAATGTCATATCATACAAGAAATTACGATTTGTGGTTTTACGTTATTTTCACAATACATTCTTGTTATGCCGAGACATTTCTTTTTCATCGTAGACCTCAGAGGAATTAGATAGTTGGATATACTACATTAAGTTGGCGAAGAGGCAGAGAAGAGAAGCCCTAGGGAGTCTAGCGACTAGATTAATGGTCTGGCGGTCTACCTGGAATAAATGAGGGCGGAACTGGAGATTTATAAACTAGAGTTTCTAACAAGTTAGGTCTTAAACCAAATCTCGAGTATTTAGGTCATACAGATTCTTTTGTATGAGTTAGGTTAGAAATCTTTCCTGTGGACATATTAAAGTTAAAGACTCTAAAACGCTAATTTTCTTGTTGGACGAGTACAAACCGATAGGTGACTTCTAGTTCTTAAGAATTATGTGGCCAAAACTTAATTTGTATGTCTCAGAACCATTTATTTTCGCAATTTCCACAGGGAAAAACGCGAATACGGATTTGTGAACGCTATATGACCCGTTTGTGTTGTTGTAAGCTAGGATAAAATTGATTAAGTCTATCGTTGGAATAGGATTTTCATGTGCGATTTGCTTTTATTTATTCAATGTCCATTTATTGTATGTTTATTGGCTGCGTGGTGACGGTAGTAATAGCACATTTGTCACCACTTCAACTCTTCCCGTGGCCGTAAGAGTCGACTAAGCGATTGAAGTGTTTTACTTATAGAAGATTGATGATGGACTGAACCAATAAAATTCAAACGAAAGTATAGAAATAGTAAGGCTCAATATTGTATGCTTTACATAATCGTAATCAGCAAAATGAAATACTTACTGGGAAAATATTTTTAGGATCTGATAACTAGAGGTGCCAGATTAGAGATTAAAGGTGCTATGATCGGTAATTTCGTATCAACAGTAGATACAGATGTAGTGCGAAATCCTTTCTCTCCGGCTTTTCACGGAAACATCCGAATTCATATGGCTGTCACAATGAACTTCAGTATATATGCACTGAAGCTAATTGAGATAGGGAGATTAATTCGGGCGTTTTCGTGAAAAGCCGAAGAGAAACGATTTTGCACTACATCTGTACTATACTGATACCCTTAGTTACTATATTTAAATAATATGTACTTTATAGTCTCAGCTTAAGAGTTCTTATAAATAAAGTGCATAAGTAACCAAGCTGGGATCTTTTTGGTACGCGGTATAATAGGCGCGAGGCGGTTTATCTTGGTAGACATATCGCCGTGTGCCAGCTATACGGCCACATCTCAAAATAGAATTGTGTGGTAAAAGTGAGCATATTTTCCTGCAATACGGCCACATCTTCCATAAAAATTGATTTTGAAATGTGGCCGTATAGCAGGCACACGGCGATATAGGTATATTATAGAATGACGCAGTGCTTCAGTAAAACAACTCTTATTGCCAAAGAGTTCTTCAAATCTGTTCACGCATTATTTTCTTTAACAAGCTAAGCCGAATTTTCTGGCAAATTTCGCAACGCAAATAAACAATTAATTTCCTCCGCATTATGAGAGATAATGGCCTTGATTCTGATCGGTTGATTTCACGTTATTGTTTTGTTTAAATGTGTCGAGGGCTGATCAAAGGTTATCGTATTATGTGGCGCGGTGGAGTCACCTATTTTTTACAACGTTCGGTGCCGGGTGCACGTGCACTACTTAGGTAAAGGCAAGGATAAAAAATTCTAAGGTGTACTTAGGTACATAGATAGCCGATAGGAATACTAATAACATAGGTACTAAACACCCTCCCCCTTATCCATCCCCCTTAACCGTCTCCTGACTAGCGTCGAAAATGTCGGAAAAAATCAAATGTTATTTTCGGGAATGCATGAAAATTTCGTTTTTTTCGGCTTTTTACAGAAATAACCAATGTCACTGTCACTCCTTTCCATCTATTTCAATTGACTTTTCCTCGATGACATGGCGTTCTTCTGGTATAAGTGAAAATTAGACCTATTCACATTTGTTTATACTTGAAAATTACATTGATTTTTTTTCGAAAAAATCCGGCAAAAAACGAGCAGTTTAGAAAGAAACGGGAATTAATCCACAAAATTAGTAAACCGCTAAGTATTGTTTGTCCCTTTTGGTCTGACCAATATCTATGTCTATAAGAGTAAGTACTGTTTGTCCCTGTTAGTCTGACCAACATATATGTCTATAAGAGTAAGTATTGCTTGGCCCTTTCGCTCTTATAGACATGTTGGTAAGATCGAAAGGCAGAAACAATACTTAGCGGTTTTTATGTTAGGAGACGTATATGAATAAGGAGGTCTGCGTTTAGTAGATATTAGTGGTAAGACAATTCAGACTTTTTCCTAATGAGAATACCTACTGAAAGTTCCAAAAGAATCATCGATATTTTTGTTACATTCGGCAGGTAGGTGTACCTATCAACAGTGTGGTAGCTTCTTATCGCAACGAATTTGGTATTTGCTTGTCTATCGTGAAGGTAAGAGTTAAGTACATTGTACTACAGTTTGGCACACTAAAGAAGTAATTAATCTATGTCAGGTTGACATACTAAATAACAAAGCCTCAGGATTCATTAGCACAGTGATTTTCAATTTGTGAGGTCATGTTTCGGGGCAATAGGGTCGTAAATCGAGCTATCTTAAGCCCTCGTATGCCTTGACGAGGATCCGCGTACGGAAAATCTATTACAAAAAAACATGCCAGCACACGAGAGATTAATATATATTTAACTTTATAATCAGTTTTTAGTCACAATCAGCCAAAGAGAAAGATTAGCGTAAAATTACGATTAGCTGTGACGGATAAAATACTGTAGCTAATACGTATTAAGATACGTGCACCCGATAATCGACTTTTAAACACGAAGAACCAAATTACCTACAGAAATAGCAAACTAACTTATCCAAGTTAACAGCACACGCGAAAGAAGTTTCGCTCCACATCAACAACTCACGAAAAGCCTTCAATTCGGCCTAATGGCCTAGCCTTTGTAACCTAAATGAATACTCAGCGTGAGCTAAGTTAAGTACTTACGTGTAAATGGCGACCCATTATAATGAACAAATTCTAAGGTGTATAAAAGCTGTAATAATATTAATAACAGCACTTCGCGGAACCGTTTCTTAGAAGTCTGCTTAAGAGCGCCTGATGAAAATTAATTGCAAATATTTTCCTTGTGCAAACGCCAGGAACATTTTTGCAGGCGTTGTGCATTAAGCAATTTGCTAATTGCAACGGGGTTTTAATTACTTTGGGAGATGGAGTCATTATTGTCATGTTTTAGTCTGATAAAAAATATCCCCGAAATGCATTGCGGGTGCACACGTACATGTTAATTTGCAAATTTCGTAATGAGTTTTTTAATTACAAGCAAAATTAAAAAAATGTTTTTTCCTAACTAGTGCGCAAAAACGAACTTTGCGCACGCTTCGCGCGCGATAATTTCTCTTTTTGACGCACTTGTTATGAGAAAAATCGTCCCTTACACGTGCAAAAACTTTTTTGATTGTTGCCCTCGTTTCACACGGGCTTCAACTTTCACCCTCGCCGAAAAAAAGTTTTCCCGCACTAGTTAGGAAATGTACTATTATTTAGTTTGGCCTGTCTTTATCGTTCATCAAGTCTTGCATGTTCAATTTGATACAATGTTATCAATTACACTTTTTTCAACCGACTTCAAAAAAATGGAGGAGATTCTGAATTCGACTGTAGGTATGTTTCTTTTGTACCTCGGAACCGATTTCGATAATATTTTTTTAACCGACTTCAAAACAAACCGAGATGTTCCCATTGGCACCTAACGTGGTGTGATGATGGGATCTGGGAGGGCCCGAACCCGGAACTACCTGCTTCGCAGGCAAGGACACTACCAACTAGGCTACGGAGGCTGTCAAATACAATAAAATAAGTGACCTTCTCCTTTCACACATTTGAAAGCTGGTATTGTGCAGGAATAACATTTTTATTGAAACATGAATAGAAATAATTAATTCACAACTTCATCACCTGTCATGTCCGATCATACGATCAATGATATGATTTGTTAATCGTTCACAATGGATCTCCAGTCTCAAGTGACTTCACGAACACTTCACACGCGAATCGCGAATTAAACCTCTTTGCAAATAACAATAAGAACACTATTAGCCAATCAACAGTGCTGCTTTCTACGGATTCACAATTACTTAACAAATTAATCTGTGCCAAAATCCACCTTGCTGTAACGAATTAAGAGCTAACGCGATCGGTTTAATAAGCTATCTAAAATTCACCATAACGTTTATCGTCAATCACTCGGTGCACTTTCTATCGATGCAATGTTACCGAAAAATAGCATAATCGATGACTTTCTCTCAAACGAATGCTGTTCAAATCGCTAATCAAGCAATGGCTTCAGGCAATCGGTGCAAGTGCGACATCCATTGCGAGATTGTGTATCTAATTGAGTTAGTCAGATTTACATAAAATGTTGGACTTTTTTTATATTGCCAATTAAACAAAGATTTCGCACTTATATACTATCGAACTTTGACACAAGTTTCCTTTGTAGTTGGCATGATGAAATTGATGACTGGAAAGTCAAATTAACATTTTTTTAGGGTTTTCCCGAACTGTAAAAACTATGTGACTATGAAGTTCTATATGAAGTACAAAAAAGTAACGTCACGTTTGTATACCTACTGCCAAATTACCTACTTTTTTAGTCTCCAATTTATTAAATATAACACATTTATTTTTTATTCAGGAGCGGTTCGGTCTCCGGAAATATCGACTACAAAAATAAATTTTATTTTGCGGCACTTATTCTTTTTAAAACATGAAAGTGTGTATTATTTTAGTTGCACGGCCCACAATCTCTCTGCTTTGCCTAAAGGTTGACTCGTAGAGAATGCCCTATGGCATTAAGTCCACCTTTTGTACGTCAAGTTTTATTTTGTGCAATAAAGGTTAAATAAATATATAAATAAAGGATTACAGCGAGGTAAAAAAGTCATCCCCATTTTACAAGTAGGGGTGGTACCCAGATTTTTTTTCTATATTTTATTCTACCACTACCTCTTTGTCGGCGTGATTCATAATGTATGCCTATACCAAATTGCAAATTTCTAGTATTAACAGGAATTGAGCTATGCTGCGAACAGACAGACGGACATGGCGAAACTACAAGGGTTCCTGTTTTACTACGGAACTTTAAAAAGGGTCTCATGTCTATTGATAATTCAGTAACAGAAAACGAAATAAGTTTAAAGCTTGCGGGATATCATTAGATTGGTTCGCAGATAGAAATGCTCGCAAAGCGTTAGAAACAACAACTTCAGACAAAGACAGAAGAAATGCAATTAGTCACCCAATTAGACGGTAATTAAAGATTTTTGTCGACCGTTTTCACGCTTTTAATTTTCGTTTTGAGATAACATTTGTAAATTAGAGGTTGCGTAACATTCAACCCCTGGTTATTTTATGATTATACTTTTGGTACACTTTAGGACTAGACTATAAATAGGTAGGTAAAGTTCTATAACTTTTACTATGATAGTAAAAGTCACATCCAAACGTAGGAACTTTCGAATATGTGTGTGAATAAACTTAACAGCACATAAATATGGGAGTTAGGCACCTACATTTACAGAAGTTGTGTGTTGTGTAAAAATAAACAACAAAATGTGGTCTAATACTTTTCGACTTTATTCCCAATAAATAGTCGAAAAATGGTAGACCACATTTTTTGGCAACTGTACCTACTTTATACTACATTTTACCCTGGATATCACATCGCACCATCGCACCCCCAAGTTAGAATTATTTTCATACTTAATTAATAATTACTTACCCCTATAGAGAACACGGGTGAATCAACTTTTTTCTGTCTGTTATTGCCATGGTTACGGTCGCCTGAGTCACGCTGGTTTTATTCAAAATTATGCTACTTAATTTATGCTCCACTGATTTTTTTTGAGCAGGTGGCGACATACGACAGTTTGGTACTTATTCAGCCGTCAACTTGATTTTTGCTGTCATAGATGAAGTTGTGTATGCTATTGTGATTAGGCGTTATCACTCTCGTGTGATGCTAAATTATGAAACCAGAAACCAAACTCGTGTGTAAAGCCTGTCATTTTCAGCCACATACATAACTATTATATATTATAGTGCCAGAAGAAGCGACCCGAAAAGGTTCTTGCCTCCTATAATTATAATTACGTCAGTGCTCTGTCATCTTCTGGTACCGTTTCCTTAGTAATTAGCACTAATTAATGTTACCCTATTGTGTAAAACACGGACGAACCTCAATTCAGGGGCGTCAAGATTTTTTTGCAGACCGTGCTTTCACAGGTACAGTCAACAAAAAATGTGGTCTACCACTTTTCGACTCTACTCAGTAGACAAAAAGTAGGTTCAGTCGAAAACTTGTAGACCACATTTTTTGCTGACTTCAGTTTCAGGATAGAATAAAAAGTCTTGCTAATAATAGGGGACTCCTAATCTAATAGTAAATAACGACATTCTAAATAATGTAAGTGTGGTACTAATATGAAATACCTATAGATAGGTACAACTCATCTCCGTGTTTCGAGGAATTATAAAAATGAAGAAGAGTAAGTATAACTTGTATAAACATAATTTAATAAAACGGTTACTTAAATTCAGGCATATTTAATCAACAGTGCCTAATAATCAATGCTCGGCGGGAGTGAGCTTTTTTTATACTAAATGTCACGTGATAAATGTCATTTAGTATGAAAACAGATCACCCCCCCGAGCATTGCTAATAATGGAGACCTAGGCTCTCCGAAATATGTCGCGCGTATGACTAAATACACGTAGGTTTAACCGTTTAGTTATATTTATTGTTATTATGTTTTACGAAAGTTTAAATACCATTAAGACTAAGTATCATTACATTCATTCGTTTCAGGATATCAGAGTGTAAAACGTAGAAATTCCCACTAGTACTTCTACTTTTATGTTTGCCCAGCTCCAGCTCAAGCTAACAGGGGTTTACTTCTTAAAGCTTGTAACTTGTAAAAGAAATGGAAGTCCTTGTCTAATTAATGTGAAAAAAGCTTCGTCTTGTTTTCTAAAAACGGGCCTCTGTTCAGTGTTCATACGTGATTAAACTGATTAACCAATAAACTACATTTACTTGCTATAAACAAATGATTCGAATTTGGGTCTTTTAGGTTTAAGATGAATGAGGACTATTTTCACCTCGTCGCGAAAACATCAATTCCGTAACACCCTTGGGACAAATCGCGGCCTTTACGGATGGACGTGACGGTCATTAGTTTCATTATTACAAATTAAAATTGTGTTTTGCACGATTTATTTGGGATCCCGGTAGCCGGAAGTTGATGTATTTCGGTTAAAAGCGAAGAAAGTCTGTTTGATGTGTTCTATAATTCTACATGGAAAGAATTCAGAGCTAAAGCGGTTTTTGATTAGCTCCATTTTAATATATAGCCCTAGAATTTTTCATATATTTAAGACTGAAACTAACATTTACCGCATACCACATTATATTCAATTCGACGCAGAAAATGCTCGTTTTACGCGTAGGTTAAATTTACTGTAGGGTAAAAGTACTCACCACTGCTCAAAATAATCGACGCTGTACTAAAATTCAACATGGGCAGTATGGGTAGGGTACTTTATGTCAAAGCGGCAAGGCTTAAATTAGAATACTAGAAAATTTTTGATTTCATAATTTGACCTTTATAACTTTGATATAAAGTGGCCAGGTTTAATAATAGTACACCGCCGAGCACTCGTACTTTTACCTTATAATGCGTGCAATGTCTCAAGTGTCGAAACACGAAGAATCAATAAAATTAACTATAAATCTAACGCAGATCTCAAACAATTTCTTAAATAGGTAATTCAATCTGTTTATTACTTAGCAGTAAGTCGGTATGTGTATCAAACCAAATAATAAATTCAGAGTGTATAATTTTCTCGTACAATTAGAATTTAATCAGACAATTTCTGTTTTCAGACAATTGGCCGTAAATCTGGCAAATTATCGGACCAAATGACAATCAGATTCCATATACGAACGCATTCGACTTATTTCATGCAATCGGTAAAATTTGCAAATGGGTTGTGGTATTGAAATATGACACGTAAACCCACGGCTTTATGATTGATTATGCGTAAGTAAGTATAACTTTTAAAGAGGTTGTAAAATTAAGTGGAACCGATGAAATTACGATCCCGATGATATTATTCGAAATTCATGCGTTTGCCGGAATGGAATCAAGTCGAGAATTTTACCAATGTGATTTCGAAACAATGTTCATTTGATATTAGTTCGAAAACTGCTACTGCTTGTAATAAAAGTGTATTATAATACTGTTTAAAAAAAGTCCCGTTGAGTTTTGTACTGACTGGTTTTTCTCGGGTAAGTGGTGTAGGATTAGAACAGTCGTTTTTTACTTGCTATTTATTGTGTCGGACGATTCGAAAGTGCTTATTACTAGGCTTACTTGAATAAATATTTCTTTTTTTTCCTTTCGTCTAAGTGACCATACGCTTTTCCAGGTTGTCTCCAGTTTGTGTTCGAATGATTCGAGAGATTAGTTGGTTTACTGAACAGCCTGTACATGACTAAGTATAAAATGTTTTAACACCTAGTTTGGTAACGTGTCACGTTAAGGTAGGGTTTAAGCATTTATTGCTACTATTACATTCTGCAGTTCACATTACATTAGAACAGGACAGTATTTTTATGAATATTGTAATATGTCTTACCAGTAATAATATATACACCTTTTCAATGTTGTTTTATTTTTACTTTTTATTGTGTCAGTAGCAAGTAAGTGAATTGGTGTTGTAATACTGTGAACTTATGTGAACAAATTAATTGAAATTAAAATTATTGGTCTTAATTTGTAATGTAGAGCTCTAGTTGCAAGACAAGATAATATAGAATAAAGACAAGATCAAAACTAAACAATAGATACGTAAAAAAGGTAAAAAATAAGATTGAAGCAACAGAAAAAGCAAGCTGAAGAATCTTCACTTTTGCTTTCACTGACGCTATTTTTATAAGGTCTGAGTGCTAGACCCTCTAATTCATGCAATTTTTAAATCTAAGCCATTAGCAATAGGGATGACAGCACGGTATCAACTGTTAGCAGAGATTCATTGACTCATTGTTCTCAATAATACATATATTATGGACATGACTACAAAATCATTCAATAATTTACAGAAAATGACTTATTTGACACCGGCTATGAAAACCTTTGTAAATAGTCATCTTAAAGCGTCCAAATTAAATTTCAAGAAATTACTCATTTCACCAACTTTGGAGTCATGAATAGAATGTAATAGAATATAATATGTTTTTAATGAATAACTGTGTTCATAAAAAGGTGTTTTTTTTGTTCATCTATTTATTTTAACTTTTGGAATTAAAAACTCCGTGAGTCTCAAAATAAATATAATATAATATTTTTTTATACACAAGTCACTCAGGTAATTTAAGTCATGGATTGGAATTGGAATATCATAAACTGGTCATGTTTCAATGCACCAGCAAACTAGCTAAGACCCGCGCATACACAGTCAAGTTATATTCGACGTTACATTCAAAATTACATGTTACATGAATGGCCCGTTTCACAAAATAGTATAATTTACTTACCTACTCGTAACTTAGAATAGTACATTACGACACAAGTGCGAAAAACATGAAATTTCGTGTTTGCACGTGTCTCGTACGAGTCGTACGACGTTCTTTAGTAGATACAGATGGCCCTCCGAAGTTTTGGACCTCATGTAAAATGACACACTTCTCGCACTAGAGCCTAAAAAGTGCACCATCTGTACTAAAATAGTAGATTGTACAACAAGGGCATAAAGTGACCCATTTTTAACCGAGTAAATTTTTTTTTTAAATAGTAGACGAGTAATAGTATGACATCTAATATTTATAATTTATATAGTATTAAGTAGTGTGACTACTGGAGAAAAATTATAAGTACAAATCAAAACATTTAGTTAATAAATAATTTGATTTGTGTTTTCACAATATTATGTTCAATAGATGGTAGCACCATCTCTCTCTAGCTATTCTAGAAAACTGTAAAGTATTCTAAATAGGAGGTGCAAGCATGTAGTTAGTGCTTGCCCTTAGAGAATGGTCAAAGGCGCCTAGCCTTGTAAAGGAAAGCCTTGCATATACCCGAGAAATTTGACCGGTGGTTGCTAAGACCGAGTGGCCGAGGGGTACAGGCATCAGCCGCGAAAGCTGAGTACGTGGGTTCGACCCCACCTCGGACATAGGTGATCTTGGTCGTTTTTCTTTGGTATATGACATCTAATATTTATAATTTATATAGTATTAAGTAGTGTGACTACTGGAGAAAAATTAAAAGTAGGTGCAAATCAAAACATTTAGTTAATAAATAATTTGATTTGTGTTTTCACAATATGTTTAGTAGACGAGGATAAAAATGGACATTTATGCCCGTGTTGTACACACTTTTCACTTCGTTTGCGAGGAAAGTAAAATATATTTTTCACTAAAATTTACACAACGAAGCGTAAAGCGAAAGAAGAAAAAATATACAACCAATACCCGCAAACTCATTTTTTAATTATTTTTTTAAATTTTCAACCTGTTGTCAGAGCTTCAGATGCTCGGTTTTCTACCAAGTCAAACATTTCGGAGCATTTTTGAACGACATTTGATATCTATTTTATGTGATTTACTAAATTTAATGACTGAAAATACAGAATTATAATATAAATAAAAAATATAACAATTTTTGTCAGTTATACTATTTTATTGCTCAATAAAATTGTGCAATATGTTTTAACTGTTTGGCTGTTGGGACCGATTACCTTAGCCCATCTTAGCCTTAGAAAACAATTTTACTTTTATGCTCTAGAACATGAAATGCGATTTTATGTCGTCTATGCACGACATAAAGGTGCACTTTTTGAGCATGAGAAGAGAAAAAATCTTGTCACCGTAACGTTAATACTTGTGTGTATATTTTATAACTACTCTTTCTGAAAATCCCTTTTTGACAGTAGGCAGGTACCTGCTAGTATTTGACCACAGTTTTACAAAACGGTGGTGATCAATTCGTTTGTGCCTAAGTGCTAAGCGTACATAAATAAACATGTACTACGCCATAAAAAACGTCAAATGTAACCAATAGGTCTACTACAGGTACCGTACCGACATTCCCACCGGGGAGCTCTAGCTTCGTACACAGGGTCACTACAAACTAGGCCCCGGAGGTCGTAACTTCGTAGTAACCTCTCACACAACTTTTGAATATAGCACCTTACCGAATGGTATTCCCTAGCCTTACATTTCCTTGCCAATTAACTGCAGCTTTCTCACACTAATCACATAAACAAAGCGGCAAGCCACTTAAGTGAGATCGTACATTTACCACATGTTGAACATTCGCGAGTTTGACAAGCTGATTACTGTTCTGCATCGTCCATCCATCAACGCTTACATTATGTTGTTAGTGTTATTACAAGACTAGGCCTTACTATCAAACCGCAGGGATTTACGCGATTGTCCGAGAGATGGCGTTGTTGCTTGTTGAGCGAACCCTACATCGCACCGTTAACGTTACTTACGTACAGTCAAGGGCATTAATATATATACACTTCTCCATACTGATCCCTTACAAATGTGTCTATATATTAATGCACTCGACTGTACATAATCTTGGTATTAGGCACTGGTCTCACCGCGGGCTACTAAGCTATGAACTACGTATCGGCTATAAACACGAACAAAAGATACGCACTCCCGTGTAAATAAAAGAGACACGGCGATACTCGCCCGGCGGTGATAGCTGATAGCTGGGCGAGTATCGCCGTGTCTCTTTTATTTACACGGGAGTGCGTATCTTTTGTTCGTGTTTATAGCCGATAGTTCATAGCTTAGTAGCTCGCGGTGAAACCAGTGCCTTAAGATCCATAATTATGTGGATTTCGATTGTTGCAATCAGGTTCATTTATTTTCTTCAGAACGAACAATGCAGAGAATTTCACACAGATGCAATGTCTTCCTCCTAAATCCAGAATTCAATTCAATAAATGTATTTATATATGTATGAGTGAAAATCGTGAACCTTCAGTAGGCAAAGCCTTAGTTATTGTGCTCAGCTTTCCTAAGTAGGTATGGTGTCGACGTACAAGGATGGGTTCATAGTGCCTGATAATGAAAATTAATTAGAAAAACTGCCAACGATTCATAAGATTTTATCGTAAGTATTTGACCAAAATATGCTATAAACGCTCGCCGTTTCCCAAAGCAGGAGCAATTATGAAGCTTCAAAATCCCAAGCAATTTTTGTTGTGCTGAGTAACAAAATAGTTTGTTTGGTAAGTGAAGACACGTGAGCTATATGGACGTGCACTTCTGCTAGATGCCTTCTACAGGTACTCTACGGAGATTAACCTACAAGTTCCCGCGCAGTAACAAGAGCGGTCATAATTCTCCCGTAATGTTCCACTACATCAGAATCAACGAGATAATGGCCTGCCCTGGGCTGATTCCAACTAATTTTGTGATTGATTGTTGATTAACTCTGAAGCGATGTTTGGGTAGCTTGCTGATTGAATTTGTATTCTTGTAGGTTGTTCCAATGACTAGAGTAACGGTTATCGATTTGCATTAGAATCCTTTAAATACCTTACCCATACACATTCTCGTTATTTTATAACATAACTGAGAATTACCTCAAAATTTGTATCTGCGATCAGCGTAAACTCCGTCAAACCTCATATAGATACATTTAGTATCATCATCATCATCAGCCTATGATAGTCCACTGCTGGACGTAGGTCTCTCCTATTAACTATGCGTATAGACGCATTAGGAGGTAAATGCCCACAATCGCCACGCTGGGCAAGCGGATTGGCGATCGCAGTAATGTGTCCACTATGATGACGCTGCTGCCCATCATCAATCTTTTGTCAAATAATGGTCCGTGACACTTCAATCCCTTAGTCGACTCTTACGACACCCGCAGGAGGAGTTGGGGTGGTGACAAATGTATTCTTACTGCCGTCACCACACGGCTTAGTATCATTTGACGGAATTTAGATGTAGACACAAATCTGTAGAAAAAACAAGTAACATCTGCAGTCCTAGCCAAAATGTAATTCTGTAATCGTATACGGTAAGCGATAAGTAATAAACGTATGAGAATGACAGCTTTGTACGAAATTATGGTCTAGTGAATTTTCGTTCAAATCTGTCATTTTAATACATTATTACTTATCGCTTGGCGCATGCTATTGCAGAATGACATCTTGGCTAAAGGTGCATTCAGACCAAACGAGCATTCGCTATTCTAACCCCCTATACGAAATTCGATCCTTACACAAAACGTGATTCGTTGATTTCGTTGAGTGGGGGATAGAATAGCGAATGCTCTTTCGGTTTGAACGCACCTTGAGGCATGCAGATCTCGAGAGCATGACGCGATTTCGATTGACTTAAATAATCCTGTAGGTCACATTATATCCCAACCATCTAAATCCGAGATAAATTGTATGTGATTCAAATACCTGAAGGTAAACCTGTATCAATAATTAAATACCAATCACTCCTATAGTCATTTTGTTAGAAATTATAATATGATAAGATTAATAAGGTGTATAATTAAGGGCTAAACTTTGGAACGAATTGTCACAAGCGGTGTTTCCGGACCGATACGACCTTCAAACCTTCAAGAAAAGAGCGTACTCCCACCTTCAAGGCCGGCAACGCATTTGCGACGCCTCTGGTGTTGCGGATGTCCATGGGCGACGTTAATCGCTTTCCATCAGGCGATTCGTCTGTTCGTTTGCCACCTATAGCATAAAAAAAAAAAAAAAAAAAAAAAAAAAAAAAAAAAAAAAAAAAAAAAAAAAAAAAAAAAGGGCTGAATTTTCAATCCTCAGTTAAAAGTATTCAACGTATTGTGAAAACACGAATCAAATTATTTATTAATTAAATATTATGATTTGTAGGTACTTTTTATTTTTCCCCAGTAGTCACACTACTTAATACTATATAAATTATAAATATTAGATGTCATAAATACCAAAGAAAAACGACCAAGATCACCTAACGTCCGATTTATAATTTAAAAGTATACGTTAGAAATAGAATTATTGCCATTCTTATCACAGGTCATCACTTCAGTCAAAACAGGATAGAGCTAACATTTATTTGAAAAATCAGTCCTAAGAGTAATTATTTTTTTGTTCTAAAATATTAATATATTAGGTAATAGATCATAGTAAGGGTCAATCGATACTTGGTAATGAAGTGTCAAACATCGAATTTCTCTTGCAAACACGCGAAAATACGGATCGACTTGATTTGTTTACCTTCCCTGTATGTACCTATACATGGAACATTAGGATTGGTAAGCTACGTTGGGATAAAAACAGCGTTTTTTCTTTTATTACATAAGGTGGAAGTGGAAGTACCAGTGCGTAACATGTAAACAGAGAATATTTAATATTTTCTTCGGTTACTGCGAGGATTACACATGAAATAAAACTATGAAAACGGATAAACTCGCGTATATCAACTAATTTTAACTTCGTTCCGACGTTTCGAACACTTACAGGGTTCGTGGTCTGCGGATGACTGACAATGGAGGAAATTTGATAGATCTACCTCCATCAAAATAAAAAAGATAATAAGAGAATATTTATTTGAATCTTGATATTTTGCTGTATATAAATCTACATAAAGTATTGTCATGTGTTGTAGGAGAGGAGTTTGTAAGTTTTATTAAATAGTATTTATTTTAAAGGGTGACAATATCGAAATTTCTCAAAATTACAAATTTTCTTAGTCAACTCCATTGTACGAGTAAGTGTCAGGTGCTTTTGCTGGCAATCCCAATAGATGGCACTTCATTACAAGTTTGTATGTCACATATTGGGACTTTGAAATATTAACACTCAGTCCTAATAAAAATCAGCCTGTATTAAAATTATGCAAATAATTTAAATTTAAGCTAATTATTTCAAAGTTGGGATATGAAGCATTAAAGGCACGTACATTTATCATGTTTAAATGCCCTAATAGTTGATTTTATCTTATCGATGGCAACTCAAGCTATGATGACGAGTGTTGGTACAGCGTCGGGTACTAGTACTTCCACCTTACCTTTAGTTATTTTCCCTTAGACAGAGACTCTCGAGATGGTAGTAGGTGCATGTTGATATGACAAGGTCGCACACACATCATCATCACATCATCAGCCTATGATCAGTCCACTGCTGAACAATGTCTCCTCCTATTGCCTATGCGTATAGGGACACTTTAGGAGGCAAATGCCCATAATCGCCACACTCGGCAAGCGGGTTGGCGATCGCACTCTAATAATGACGCTACTGCCCATCATCATTATTCGATAAATAAATGGTCCGTCACACTTCCATCCCTTAGTCGACTCTTACGACACCCACGGGAAGAGTCGGGGTGGTGACTGGTGACAAATGTATTCTTACTGCCGTCACCGCACATTTTACCATCAGATCCCGAATCGAACTGTACTTAATTTTAGTGTTACCTTACTTAATGTACTTTATGATCAAAAATTTCACAATCATTCTAAAACGTTTGAACTTTACTCATGAAAAATAATTTAAACCCCAAAGGAAATTTTACTGAAATATTTTAGACGAACCAACTTTATTCCGATTTAAACTTTGAAAATAAATGGTTTCCAGTTGGAGATAGTAATTTAGTATTCGGCAAGCTTGGCATTTGAAGCGATGGTTGCAATTTGGTGCTGAATTTGTGGTTGAAAATGAGAACTGAATATAATATTTACTAGCGACCCGCACGCGTTTGCACGGATACAATACTGATACTTAACTAAAGCCTTTTTCTTGTATTATTCTACCTATTTAAAAACTGGTGACCCTAAAATGCATTTAGACCAAACGAGCATTCGCTCATTAGTTAGCCTGTTACCCAGGGATCGGAACCGGTTTTTTAGAAAAACCTCGAAATAGCTCAATTGTTTTTTCCCCTCACTAGCTCGTAAAGCGCTCGTTTATCGTTTAATACGAGCGGGTAAAAACGCTTTTTACACTCTTGTGAATAAAGTAATTTGACATTGCTCTAATTCCTATAGCCCCCTACTGCCTAGTATAAGTGGATCTGTATGACCGTAGTAAACATGCGCAATCGGAGCTCACATGTTAAATTGGTCTTTCTCATGGGTGACTTTGTAAGCCATTGGCTATATTTAATTTCCAGAAGTAACTCTATTCTACGATACGTTTCGACATTGAGTTTTAAATGGTTTCTTCAAGTTAATTTACATTTGGATGAGATTTGTAATCATATTTCCTCGCGATAGTGAGGGGAAAAAAGTTGTATTACACTTGGCGGCAAAGTTTGTTCAACTCTCGTGCCTTGAGACCTTCGCAATGCTCAAGATTCCAGTTTTTGAACCACTCGCTACGCTCGTGGCTCAATTTTGGAATCTTTCGCTAGCTCAGGTCTCAATATTGGCACGACAGTTAAACAACAACTTTGCCCCCTTGTATAATAAATAACTATATGTAGTTCTCAACATTTTATGTAATTATAAACAAGGTATTTTCGAATTACTCCATTAATAAAAAAATATACACCGAAGAACGAAAAAGAACGGAATTCGAACCGTTCTTTTGTATGGAGAAAAAACTGGTAACGAACAAATTTCGTAGAGATTCTCTACGAAAACATGACTCGTCTAAATTCGTTGATTTCATAGAGTGGGGATAAAATAAATGCACCTTAAGGTTGGCTCGTTCCTAGGCCAAGGAATAGGCATAACTATCCAGCGTGGGAATGTAGCCAGCCTTATGGGCATCCTAGGCTGGGCTAGTCACAGATCTGGGGGATTTACGGTAGGTATCTATAGTTTTTATCTATCATTTTTATAATAGCTTTCTAAGTTTTGTTTTCTTTACTGTAATTCACTTTCAAATAAAATATTAAGAATAAAAAAAACCGCATCAAACTTCGATGCATACTTACCTCCTGAGGCCTGGTGACGTCACTTACTTCAACCGAATTTTAACTTTGACACTATATCTATGAAGTATACATAGGGAGAAACAGCTGAAACAAATCTGTTTTTTTTTTACTTTGTTTAGTTAAAATACTAGTGATTCTTTACACCATCGTGTAATGTGTAAAAGCAATATGGCTGTCAAAGGAATAAAGGACAAAAAATGTACTTACTTTATACAACGAATTCGTTTCGAATAGAGACTCTCGATTATTAAGAATATTGACCAAATTAAAAAAAACCGACTTCAAGGAAGGTTCTCACGCGCGTTAGCATTTTATGCCAATTTTGTCGTTAAACGTAATATTTTGTATGCTGTACTAGTACACTATAATATAATATCACAGATTTATCCGATCGATCGAAACATGGGCAGTACTACAGTCTCTCCAACGGTGCCAAGTCGACTACCGCTATATCGAGGTGTTGAAGTGTTTATACGAGAGCGCCACAATGTCAGTCCGACTCCAAGAGCAGAGCTCGAAACCTATTCTGCTGCAGCGGGGAGTTAGGCAAGGAGATGTCATCTCCCCTAAGCTGTTTACCGCTGCACTGGAGGATGTCTTTAAGACTCTGGACTGGAGAAGGCTGGGTATCAACATAAACGGCGAGTACCTCACTCACCTTCGATTCGCTGACGATATAGTAGTCTTGGCTGAGACCTTGGAGGACTTAAGTACTATGCTCGTTGACCTCAGTAAAGCCTCCGAGCGAGTTGGTCTTAGGATGAACATGGATAAGACGAAAATCATGTCGAATTCCCATGTAGCACCAACTCCCGTAATAATCGGAGACTTTACACTCGAAGTTGTAGACGAATATATATACCTAGGGCAAACTATTCAGTTAGGTAGGTCCAACTTCGAGAAAGAGGTCAATCGTCGAATCCGACTCGGTTGGGCAGCGTTCGGGAAGCTACGACACATATTTTCGTCCAATATTCCGCAGTGTTTGAAGACGAAAGTCTTTAATCAGTGTGTGTTGCCAGTGATGACATACGGTACTGAAACGTGGCCGCTTACAATGGGCCTCATAAGAAGGCTCAAAGTCACCCAAAGGGCAATGGAGAGGGCTATGCTAGGAGTCTCTCTGCGTGATCGGATTAAAAATGAGACCATCCGCAGCAGAACCAAAGTAACCGAAATAGCTCTCCGAATCGCTAAACTGAAGTGGCAGTGGGCGGGGCACATTGCGCGTAGAACCGATGGCCGTTGGGGCGGGAAGGTTCTTGAGTGGCGGCCACGTACCGGAAGGCGTAGCGTGGGTAGGCCCCCCACAAGGTGGACCGATGACCTGGTGAAGGTCGCAGGAGTCCGCTGGATGCGGGTGGCGCAGGACCGGTCATTGTGGCAATCTTTGGGGGAGGCCTATGTTCAGCAGTGGACGTCTTTCGGCTGATATGATGATGATGATGATGATTTATCCATGTTACTACTAAAGTAACAAGTAACATAAAGGTGGGTTTACACCAAACGAGCGAATGCTCATTCTATCCCCAATCCCCACTCTACGAAAACGTAATTCGTCGAAATTCGTTGATTTAGAGTGGGGGATAGACAGAGCATTGGCTCGGGTGTAAATCCACCTTTTAATGTTATCGCTCGACGATCACTAATCAAATAATCACTACCTCTCACAATGTTGCTAAAGTGCTAGTCAAAAATTTTTAATTTTTTAGTGGCCAAAATATGCATGGCCTCAATAAAAATAGTCACAAACAACAAATTTTCAACGAAATGAATCCGGATAAAGCTGAAACGAAATCCTCTACGTAGTGATGAAACAACCTATTTTAGATGAAAAAAGTAAAAATGAAACAGTGTCACCACGCGTGGAGATTATCTATTGGCTGAAATAAAATCCATTTCACCAGCTCCGGGGACCATATTCAGATACAAAAATTTGGGTGACAGCCAAAATATCCTATAAAAACTGTTACTACTCTGAGCAACGTAGGGCATACAATTATAACATAACTGAACATAACTGAAAAAAAAAATGAGTTGGTATAAAAATGAAGCGGGGGTGGCTCAGTGGTTTAGAGGTTTGACTTTCAAATCCTGGCTCGTACCAATGAGTTTTTCCGAAACTTATGTACAGAATATCAGATGATATTTACCAGCTTTCGGTGAAGGAAAACATCTTGAGGAAACCGCGAAGAAATTCAAAGGTGTGTGATGTTCCCAACCCACTTAGGGCCAGCGTGGGGACTATAGCCCAATCCCTCTAAAATATTATAAATGTAACATCCCCACCATCCCCACCTCGGACATTAGGTGATCTTGGTCGTTTTTCTTTGGTATATGACATCTAATATTTATAATTTGTATAGTATTAAGTAGTGTGACTACTGGGAAAAAATAAAAAGTACAAATCAAAATATATAATTTAATATATAAAAGTTAATAAATAATTTGATTTGTGTTTTCGCAATACGTTTAAAACCTTAGTTGGTAAAGCAGGCTAGATTCACGACACGTATTCAATAAAAATAAAATGCTATTTCGTTATAATTCTAATAATTTCAATACTCATTCGAGAATAACACTCCAGCTTCAGTAAAAATATTTTAGAATAAAAAATCGAGAATGTGACGATTTGCATTTCATGAATGCCGTTACGTGAAAAGCTTTTTCCCTATGACCGGCGGGCTTTGAAATATTCAGTCGCTCTGTACAAACGCCACCAGATTTATCGCTGCGTCCGGAGTGCTCAAAAACGCCTTTATTGTCATAACGATAAAGGCTTGTTCAGATATTTTGATCGCTTTGACGCTACGATATATCTGATGGCTGTACTTTGTGTTTAAATATTTAGAAACATGGCGACCAAAAATAGCAGTCAAGCTGTACAAATATTATCGGGAGGCAATGTGGTCAGTATTTTTAAAACTTTCATTATCATATCAGCCGAAAGAAGTCTGCTGAACATAGGCCTCCCCCATACCGCATAATGACCGGTCCTGTGCCACCCGCATCCAGCGGACTCCTGCGACCTTTAAAACTTTGCAAACGACCAATTGGTTCAAATTTCAAAAACCATTCTTTTGAAGTATCATAACGCTTAGCTAATTGTAAGTTTCGATTAATTTAGTCACGATTAAATTAATCGAATGACTTATCAGTGACTAAATTTTTGTCGTGTAATTAATTTTAATCATTTCCTCTCGATTAATATTAGAAATACGAGTAGGTATATAAGTTTTTCGAGACTAATATATAGAACTTCGGTTGTCCACACATTAACTACTCGAACCCTCAACTATCCGAAAGTTGGAGTGAATTTGTTTCAACACGCTCGATACGTACTAGCTACGCTACCGCTTCCGTTTATAATCGAGAGTTATTCGTGAAAAGTCGATTAAAGCAACCATTATTTAACTACTCCGTAGATTGATTTTATCGCGATTAAATTAATCAGAACCAATTATTGAAAATTCTTCAATCGATTGATTAGTTAATTAAAACAAAAATGATTGAACTGTGGGTGCAAATCTTTAACAAAACTTCAATATTGTCAAAATGAGAACACTTTACCGAAGAAAAACGTGAATATTATAGAAATCTTGTACTTACAATGTTTGGTTTGTAGATAATATGTTTTTATTTTATGAATGTATGTGCTCTTTCATATTCACTTGACAAATTTTGCTAAAGTTTTGCCCCAAATTCCGTTCACTAATATTAAGAACACATGTTCCTGTACCACTCTCGTTTTCTTTACCTCAAGCTATAAGGACATAAAATTAGCTACGCATATTTATATGACAAAACAGGAAACACGGATTTCTAAGGCTCATTGTGATTGCCTCTAGAAAGTTGATTTTATTGGCATGGAAGATAAAAGTAATTACCCACTGGAGCATGTGTATCGAAGTAAGTAGTTTGTCGAGTACGTCGTAAAGTTGTTTATGGTCTAAGCTGTCTGTGTCACGTTTAGTTAAAAATAAGTATACAAGCGAGATATTAGAGCTTTTTCACTTTTAGTTAGAGCCACCCAATCAGCATGAAATTAATAAAAAACTGTAACTGGCGTCAGGTTTGTAACGATGATTAAGCACTAAATTTCAATAAAAACGCAGTTTTAGTGTTACATTTGTAAACTATAAGCGATATTAAAATATAAAAAACGCCGATGAAGCTTAAATTGCTAACGATATCGTACTTAATTGCCGTTACGAACCTGACTACAATTAAGATTTTTTAATGTCATGCTAATTGGGTGTCCCTAAAAGGGTAAATGCCCATTCACCTCATCAGCCCCTCTAAGTCCACCGTTAGGCCTCTCCTATTAACTATGCGTATGGACGCATTAGCAGGTAAATGCCCATAGTCACCACTCTGGGCAAACGGACTGGCGATCGCAGTAGTGTGTTCACTATGATGTTGCTGCTGCCCATCATCCATCTTGTATAAAGAAGTGACACTTCAACCCCTTAGTAGACTCTGCGACACCTGCGGGAAGATTTGATGTGGTGACAGATGTATTCTTACTGCCGTCCCCACGCGGCGAGATATTATATTGGCTTAGAATTCATGAGTGTATTTCAAAAGTGGATATTTTAAATTTCACTTAATTTATCAGACGCCTTAGTGAGCTTATATTGGGGTTACGGAGGTTTAAAATATGCATCTACTTTCAGATAACTGATATCGGTACTGATAAGTGATAATAAGATTCTTATACCTACTAGTTTCGTCGTTTGCCACCTTGTCATAGTTTTGCTAGGTGTATGTCTAATACGGGCGAAGCTCTTAACGGGTGTTAGTTTATGACATAATAACTTTTACTTACAATTAGAGCAACAAAATAATCCATACAATAATTCAGCGCGCAATGTAGAGCATCATACGCGAGTTAAACACTAGTTGACAGCTAATTTCAAAAGCGGGTGACATAACTGCCATATCAACAATAACAATTGTTCATACCTACATTGCTGCTCCAATAATCTTAAAAAAAATCTTATAAAGTAACTTTAAAAATTCCTTGTAATCCATGATTACACTAATGAATCCCATGCCTGGTTTAATTGATTGCCCGTATTAGATTTACACACTGTGTAGTATTTAAATGCTCCTATGTATCGCACAACTTCTGTCATACTTGATTATGATTACCTACTTACACCTAAAACTGTCATTGTGCTAGCATTACGTGATCCCAAACAAACGCTCATAAAACGCACATTTTATTAGCGGTTCATTTACATATGTCATCTTATCTATATTAAATTACACACGCAACAAAAGTGAAACTTGTTTCTTATTATAATAAACTATGTATGGTTTCAATTGTTGCTTTTTATTATCACACTTTTTAATCACAGCTGTAGCCGTACCATCAGCTGTCGCAACTTACTTTCTGTCCGGCTCGCACCCACCAATAGGTACGCGAGTTCGAGTGAGATGGATAGAAAGTAAATCCGCGGTAATAACTTGGCAGCAACCCAAGGCGGCAGGAAGTCGCCAGCTCTTCGGTCTCTAGAGTCAACTTGCCTCTCTGTCGTGCTTGTAAACTCGTGTGTATATGTAACAGGGACAGCACATCGAACATCGGTCTAAGGCGACCGGCTTAGCGGAAAACGTATGGTGCTCCCTCTCGTACCCATATCGGCATCCCGCTCCAACTCATGGATTCGCTCGCCGCTGGCCGCCTTAGACCAATGTCGTGGCCGGGGCATTCAGAACACAATACATTATGAATGATAAAGATCTGTTGCGTGGGGACACGAAATCGCTGAAAAGAAATATTTTGTGGTTGCAATTATGCTGGATGTACTCACGGTCAAAGATGGGTCGGGTATCATTTTATAGAAAATATTGTGTTGACCTCAGTAAGAATACATTTGTCACCACCCCAACTCCTCCTGCGGGTGTCGTAAGAGTCGACTAAGGGATTGAAGTATCACGATAAAAGATTGATGATGGGCAGCAGCGTCATCATAGTATACACATAACTGCGATCGCCAAGCCGCTTGCCCAGCGTGGCGATTATGGGCATTTACCTCCTAATGCGTCTATAAGGAAACACGCGTAGTTAATAGGAGAGGCCTACGTCCAGCAGTGGACTGTGATAGGCTGATGACGTGACTTTGTACAAAATTGTTCACGTCACGCATATGTGGACGTAGCACAATCCGTTAGTAAATTTAAGAAAATACTTTCACCCACTGAGCAGAAAGCGTGAGCCTGAATTAACAATCTGAGACGCGATGGCAACATATTAAATTTGCAAGATAATTTTGCTAATTAAAAACCTTGTTAATTTTGTAGGCTGAGTTTGTTTTATTTGTGAATGGTTGGTTAACTTTGATCATTTAAAGTTTATTTTTATACTATTGCTACGGTATGATTGTAGTCAAGAAATGCAAATAAGTAAAACAGCTGGACTATTACAAGTACTCTCGTTTGTTTTACCTCCCTAGATGCACATTGTACGTACAATAAACATATTAATTTTCCCCTCACTAGCTCGTAAAGTGCTCGTTTATCCTTTAATACGAACGTGTAAAAACGCATATTATTCACTTGTGTGGCAAAGTAATGATCTTGGTTTTGGAATAACAAAACGTAAAATGCTCATGGAAATTGTTCCATATTAATGATAATTAAATAATTTGTTTGAGAATTTAGTGTAAAATACAAACCTTTATATAATATGATGATTTTAACATATAAATCCTAAAATTCCATAAGTAACAATTGTTTTAGTGAATGATGATAAGATGACTAGATGCAATCACAAAACGCAGAAAATGTCAACGTCAACATTGTCAAAGAATATTATAGGTTATAATCTTTATTTACCGACTCGAACACGCATAAAAATATTAAACTAAACAACTTTCAGGGTGTTCTGTTATAATTTTGTAAAAATAATGAATGAGAATGATTTAATAATGCATTGGCGTTGGTGTGCAACTACAGGAATGTGTTAAAATCGTGCTGCGTTTACTTTTTCGTGGTAAGTTTACTGCGACAAATCTTGCATTAAATACATGATGCATTTGGAAAATTATTATCACTAACCCGATGATGATTGTAATGTGAACAAATAATTACCTTTTTCGAGTTTCCTCGCTATAGTGAGGGGAAAAGTTTTGTGTTACACACGGGTGCAAATGTATTTTACTTCTCGTATGTTAAAACACTCGCTGCTCAGGATTCTATTTTAGAACCACTCGCTTCGCTCGTGGTTCAACTATAGAATCCTTTCGCTTGCTCGTGTTTCAATTTCATACTCGCGGGTAAAATACAACTTTGCACCCTTGTATAACAAATAACTATAGAAGTTTTGTGTTACGAAGTCAAATTCTGTCTAGCAACTTTTGGAAATTAAAAATCGGCCAAAAGCATGTCGGGCCATACTCAATGTAGATTTCCGTAGTCATTCAAAAAAGGCTTGACCGATTATGTTAGAAATAGTTTTATTTATTTCATCACACCTGTTCGGTAAGTGCGCCAATGCGCTGCGGCGATGCGCGCCATAGATGCGTCATTACGCCCTAGGGCAATCAAGGATTTTCATACAACATTACGTCGCACTAGCGTGGCGCCCGCAGCCAACGCAGGCCGGAATTTTTGTTATGAAATGATAAATTTAAGTCATCCCTGATTTTGATAAATAATTTAGACCATTTTAGTGTAGTTTTGTGAAAATATATTGTCTTATTTACTTTTTTGGTGTGATGGAAAACATTGTGTGTGCCACGGGAGGTACAAGAATTATGTAAGAAATATGGTACACAATTTCGTATTTACCGCACTTAATACACAATGTACAAAAATAATTTTATAAGCCCGCTTTTCATGATTTCTTGAGCACCATGGCTACTCTGATAATATCTGATGGCAAATTGGCGAACCGGTGTAATAAGAACACTGTAATACTTATGGATAAATTTTGATTTTAAATTCATAATACATACATATTGATGCACTTGGGTGTACACTTTACCATAACATATGAGTATGTTATTATGCGTATTACCATTACCATAATACGCTACGATTCACAAACCATGAAGCTAGACTTTTCCCAAGCATTTCCACAAACACGCGGCGGTACTACTGTTATGTTATTAAATAAATCTCGATCATATCTCGCCCAACACTAACAAGCAGTGAAAGAATCTAGATAGTGTTCTCGATTAGTGGCAATTAAAGCTGAGCCTTCGGCGGGCTCGTGCGCGTGATGCTTGTGAAAACGCACTATAAAACCCCCTACCACTATTCACTATAGGTATAAGGTAGTTGCTTACAATGGGCCTCATAAGAAGGCTCAAAGTCACCCAAAGGGCTATGCTAGGAGTCTCTCTGCGTGATCGAATTAAAAATGAGACCATCCGCAGCAGAACCAAAGTAACCAAAATAGCTCTCCGAATCGCTAAACTGAAGTGGCAGTGGGCGGGGCACATTGCGCGTAGAACCGATGGCCGTTGGGGCGGGAAGGTTCTTGAGTGGCGGCCACGTACCGGAAGGCGTAGCGTGGGTAGGCCCCCCATAAGGTGGACTGATGACCTGGTGAAGGTGCAGGAGTCCGCTGGATGCGGGTGGCGCAGGACCGGTCTTTGTGGCAATCTTTGGGGGGAGGCCTATGTTCAGCAGTGGACGTCTTTCGGCTGATATGATGATGATGATGATGATAAGGTAGTTGATAATGGGGACCTAGGCTCTCCGAAACGTGTCGCACGTAGTGACTAAATACACGTGGGTTTAACTGTTTAATGAATTGATAGGTAAATAGTTATTTGTTATACAAGGGTGCAAAGTTGTTTTTAACCCGCGAGTATGAAATTAAAACACGAGCACGCATAAGGGTTCTATAGTTGAACCACGACCGAAGCGAATGAAATAGCGTGTGTAACACATAACTTTTCTCCTCACTATAACGAGGAAACTCAAAAAAGGTATAGTACATATCGATACAAGTGTAAAATTTTTTTTTTCGACGAGGGTGAAAGTTCGAGTTCGAGTGAAAAAAGGGCGACAATCACCCGAGTTAAAAAGAAGTTTTTACACGTGTATCGAACGACTTTTTTCATAACAAGTGCCTTAAAAAGAGAAATTTACGCACACGAAACGTGCGCAAAGTTTACTTCTCCGCACTAGTTAAGAAAAATATTTTAGTACGCATGTCAGACTCGGTGACATTAACAATGTTGACATTTCTGCGTTTTGTAATTGCGCCGACTTACAGAACATTATCATTTATGAATTAAAATAAAGTTATGCATTTTCACTAAATTCTGAAACAATTTATTTCGTTATAAATAATGTCCTAACCTACGGTGTTCAAACATGGTCACTCACCGAAAGTCAGAAAGCCAAATTGAAGGTCTGCCAGCGAGCAATGGAGCGCAGCATTCTAGGTGTAATGAGGATGGAACGCATCGGGAACACTACGCTGCGCTCCAAAACACGCATAGCTGACGTGGGTGAAAAAACTGCTAACTGCTGGCTAAAGTGGGATTGGGCCGGTCACTTCTACCGCATGCATCCAGAAAGATGGGCTATTACAGCCACCAAGTGGATGCCGCAAACTAGGCGGGGACGAGGCAGGCCCAGGCGGAGATGGCGGGACCTGGACGCCTTCGCCGACGATTGGCCAGACTTGGCACAGGAGCTGTGGAGATTTGAGGGAGAGGCCTTTGCCTAGCAGTGGGACAGGCTACAGGCTAGAAAAAAAAATCATAATTTGGAACGACTCATTCATGAGTATTTTATGTTATGTTATCTGATCAGTCAAACGAATGACACTTCGTGCTACGCTCAAAGGTCATTACTTTACTCACTAGTGATTACAAAGCGTTTTTACCCGCTCGTATTAAATTAATTCAAAATTTCACGTTTTAAATAATAAACTCACGTTTAATTTTATCCTGACGTTTTGGGCATGGCCCGGCATGGTCTTGGCCGGTTTTTTTTATATTGACTTTTGGTTGCCAGTCGACGATATGACGTAGGTACTACCTAATCACAACACTTATTGTGTACCTTATTAGCCTG
Organism: Thaumatotibia leucotreta; assembly: GCA_025490895.1. NCBI lineage: Eukaryota > Metazoa > Arthropoda > Insecta > Lepidoptera > Tortricidae > Thaumatotibia > Thaumatotibia leucotreta. The sequence continues at coordinate 1,111 of JALPQI010000972.1, read as the reverse complement.
TAAATCTACGTAATAGTGTAGTAGTGAAAGAATTTTCATAAATCAAACACAACATTTTCTCACCACGTACTAACATGAACAGATTTTTTTTAAAACGAGACGCTAGTAGGGCTGCGATTGTATCGGCGAGACAGATTGCGCATACGCACTCGTTAGCTAGATAAGACGATTAATGTTCTGCCCTTCTTATTTGAAAATGACGTAACTCGCATGTTATAGTGTCTTAGAATCGTCATTTTGTATTTAATACGTGTTGTTTCTATGTGCAAGTCTAGGGCAAGCGCAGAATGCTAACTCTGTTATGCAGATTTGTTTCCTAACAGAATATGTAGTAGGTATCTACTTTATAGATATATTACAGTACAGACCTGTTTATTTTGAAATAAAATTATAATGTATCTTTTTGGTCTATGATCAACCTAAAACAATAGGTTTCCTGATCAATATATAATTTTCCACACGTATTGACGTGTACTTCATCAAAACGAAATATTTCACTTAGCGAAAAATAGAAACACAGTAACAACTTTTTAAGTAGGCTTTTCAGAAAGCTAGCCATTACCAACTAGTGAAACATCGAGGATCGAGGTGAAACAAAAGACTAATTTCGATTAAGGAAAAAGGATCTGATGGCTTGCTGAACTTTGGTACAAGATTGGCTTTATATTTATTGTTGTAAAGTTTTTTTCTCAAACATGCAATGAAATGTTGTCATTAACTATGTTCGTCGTAATAGGCTTTTAAGTATGACGTTGCAGGCGGATGACCTCGAGATAATAGTAAAGGATTTTCATACGAATTTAACGGCCTAGGCCGGTAAGTTATAATTTTTTAAAACAGCTAAATCTGTTTTTTTGATTGTCGTATTTTTTATTTCATTGCACTGTTTAAGAAAAGCACTGTACATGCCTCGCCGTTAAATGGGTTTACCGGCTTCGTATCACTGTCCAGCCTCACTACGTTCGGCCGTCCATACGACCGGCGTCTGCAGTAATGTACTATAATTAGGCACGCCTAACAGACAAGGGGATAATTTTAGCCCTTAAAAGTGTAAAATACGTAGCAAGAAACTCGAAATATTTGATACCATTCCTCAGGTGAAATCAAAATA